>OVAV01001208.1:0-14068 GCA_900406375.1 Iberis amara | reverse complement strand
ACTGAATTTGGAAAATCTATAATGCTTTTTTGGGTTATGCAACAATAACGATGGTGTAAGCTTAGGTTTAACAGGCTTATACTAATGCTATTAGATCCATTGGTATTACCTTCTCTACAACTTTATGGGGCACGTTCTGTTTAAGATTATCATTGTACAAATTTTGTTTTTGAACAGTAAAGTCTGGTTTTTTTTAATTGGTCTTCGAGTCTTGTTGTATTGGTTTTCTTTGAAGTTTTGTTTGTATAGTTTATTTTGTCATGAGTCTTGTTGAGTTTGTTCGAATACAATTCGAGTGTTTTAGTTGGTTCAGATTAAAATAATGTTCGGATACAACTCGGGTGTTTTAGTTGGTTCGGATTAAAATGGGTATTTGGGTATCGATTTAATCCGAACCTTCTACAATTTTTGGGTTTCAGGTATTACCCGAAAACATTCAAACCAAAAAATAACCGAACTGAACCCGACCCGCTATACAAAAAATACCCGAACGAGATCTAAACCCCCTTACCGAAAAATAAGAAAACCCGTAAAACCCAAACCGAACCCGAACAAGTATCTGAATGCCCATCCATATCTCTCTCCTTTTAATTTGTGGGAAAATGGTCATTTAATACCCAAACTATTTGTATCGTATTTTTTCGTACTCGAACTTCAGGCCAGAGTCTTAAACATCCTAAAAATCTTGTTCTTAAAATATTTTTGAACATAAACATTATAAGCTAAAATCTGCATTACGGTTATCGATGTTTGACATACTATTAATTGGTAAAGACTAGGATTAGAGAAAAAGGTCATTACCCAAACTATATCTATCGTGATTTTTCATAGGCGGACTTCAGACCAATGCTTAAAACATCCTAAACTCTTGTTTTTAAAATTTTGCGCACATTTCCAATGAACCAAACCCAATTTTCATTACTTTCCACATCAATTCTTCACAATCAGAATTGACAAGTGTATTAGGAGGTATTTCAGTCCCCGGATTCGCATCCACATTCTGCTCATCTTCATCCACGTTATGCTCATCTTCCTCTTCATTTTGATCATTCTCTTCATCACTAACTCTCTACCATTATTAGATGTCCATTCACCATCATTTCGCATCACCATTATTGCTTCCACCATCATCCTCACCATCAACATTGCATTCATCATCAAAAACATATTCATGGACCATAACAACTTTGATTTGATGTGTCCAAATTGCCACAAGGCACATCTTCTGAAAATTTGTCACCTCAACATTTCTTTTTTTTTCTTTAAAATCTTCAAATGGGAGCTTCGACCAAAAGTTCTGTCCATACAATTCTAGCCCGAATTCATCATACAACATCATGAACAAATCACATACACGACCTTTAAGATTGACACTTGTGCCATCCTTATACATGAGTCCTCTATCACCCTTAACGCACCTACCACCATGAAGGAAAATAAAAAAGTATGATCCTCCATGAAATTACCATAGAAATGCAAATTTATACCACCGATACCTTTGTACAAAACTTATTTCAAAGACAAGAGTTTAGAATGTTTTAATCACTAGTCTGAAAAAGATTGTTGTACAAAGCTCTTTGCATCTAAACACTTCAAATAATACAAAGTATGAAATTATGATTGTTGAAAAAGAAACTTAATTCGAGATTCACCTCAGAGAGAAGAAAGAAAATGGTGTGATTGTAAATCCTTTTTTTCAAAAAATAATTTTGGTTTAATGAAAATTATAGTAGATTTGAAGTTGGAAGTCTTGGAGATGTAGTAACTTTTGTCTTAGAGTACGTCCTTTTCAAAGGTTGGATAAGAAGAGGAACTTTTGTAGCCACTTGATTAGTCAATGTATAACATCTCTCTATGCTAACCCTGTCCCTATAATGATAAATCCAGGCTACAACTTTTGGTAGGAACAAAAATTAATACAATGAAAAGAATTTCAATGTTAATTCTTCAGTATTTTTCTAGTAAATCACTAAAATTTATCATAATCTTATTTTAGTTTGTGCGTATAAATCTTATAATTCGGTGAAAACCGGTTTAGAAAAAAACTACTAATAAGTTTACGATTAGGTGAAACAAAATGGCATTTGACAAAAGCCAAAAGAATAAGTGGAAATGGTGAGACTTGGCCATATCACAACCACATAGACATTACCTAAGAGACATATTACAGAACCAAGAAGAAACTACAATTTCCAACTTTCAGACAATAACGAAGATGTCAGTAGCTTCGCCGATTCAATGTATCAGGATTCGAAACCCATCTTCTTTCAGATTGTCAACGAGTAAGCCATGTATCTTTATCATCAGATGTTCCCAAACCGAAGGTCCCTTAAGAAGACCCGTCGCTCCTCCTACTCTCCGGGAGCCTTCGCTTTCGCCCTCGCCGCCTGTTCCTCCATCGCCGCCGAAATCGGTGGCTGTTGAGGGTAAGAGTGTAATTACTGTTGAATTTCAGAGGCAGAAAGCGAAAGAGCTTCAAGAATACTTCAAACAGAAGAAAGTTGAAAGTGCTGGTCAAGGCCCCTTTTTTGGTTTCCAACCCAAAAACGAAATCTCCAATGGAAGGTAAATCATCTCAAGTATCGATTTTGATTTATCAATTATTCTTCAGTTTAGATGCGATTATGATTTGCATTTGTGTGTGCAGGTGGGCTATGTTTGGTTTTGCGGTTGGGATGCTCACAGAGTATGCAACAGGTTCAGATCTTGTTGACCAAGTTAAGATCCTTCTCTCCAATTTCGGCATTCTAGACTTGGAATAATTAAGCAATCCCATTTGTATGATATTATCATCTATGTATCGATTCTAAAAAAAAGCAATACAAATGAAGAAGCATATATTCGTTTTATCAGCGTAAATTAGTATTCTCTTCTCCAAAATGTATATTTTGATTTAAGCAATCTGTGCAATCTCAAGAAGAATCTTGTGGAGAGATTGAGGTTTTGAGAAGAAAGGACAGTGATCACTTCCTTTGATCTTGAAGACTCCTTCAGGGCTATTCTCTCTCACCATCTTCTCCTGAACATCCGGCGACAGCACACAATCATCAAGTGTTTGAATATAGAATCTTCTTCCTTTCCCATATCTTTCTTCAGTTAGTGATACCTTCTCCATCATTGGTCCAATTGGTACAGGTCGAATTGAGACCATAGCCAATGCTATATCCTTGTTAGGTGACTGATTGAAATACAAGCCTTTCATGTGTGGTTTCTCAAACATGAACCCTGTAGGAGGCTTGTCTTTTCCGTTTCCATAGATCAAGAACTGTGACTCTTTCATGAACAGCTCTGCAGAACCAAGCTGCACAAAAGAGTAGACAGACGCTTTCTCAATACCAACATTTGAAACTCAAAGAATGTTCATTTACTACCTCTTCAGAGAAAACATCAAAAGGTCTTTGCCCATCTGTAACCATGGTTGCACATACAAATATAGCTTTTGAGATTTTCTCTGGAAACTGCTCCAATGCATATGAAATGGAAGCACCTCCAGTACTATGACCCACCAGAATAACCTGAATAAATCAACAATCAATCAAATGGCCTCAGATTTCTCAGGTTCAAGCTTGGGGGTTTGATAACAATCAAATGGTAAGTTGCTAACCTTTTCTTCTTGAGGAAGATTTTGGATTAGCTCAATCAATGGTTTTGAATATTCCTCCAAAGTAGAGACACTGTTTGTATCTGTCATATTAATTCCAGATCCAGTGAGGTCGATTGTAATAGGAGATAGTCCTGACTCTTCCAAAGAAGCAACAATTTTGTACCAACACCATGCCCCAAACCCTTCACCATGCACCAGGACGAATTTCTTCACCATCAAGCTCTCTGAAAAATCAGGTACCTGAAGACATACTTTATCAAACATTAAGCTTCTATACTCATTCACTGCTCTAACAATTTAAATATAGTTTTAGAATACATTTGGTCTTGAGCCAGTGTCAGTATCAGTATCAGAGTTAAGAACCTTTCCTTTCTAGACATTTCCAACATTTAAGTAGTTTTAACCTCTTCTTACTATTTCTTTTTCTTGATGACCAGAAAATTCTGGACTAAAACCGGGACATTTCAGCAGAGCGAAATCTAATCCATATTATATAATTCTCCTTTTTGTAAAAAGATCTCTTAATCGAACGTTTTCAGGATCTATAGAGTCAACTCATACTCATAGTTGGTCTTTTTACTCATTTTTTAAACCAAAAAGTCTTCTTTTCTCCACTTTTGTAACGATATATGAAAAGTTCCCAGCAAATAATTTTTCAATCAATAACTTTTGTAAAGCTTTCAACTTTTGATGATTAGAGAAACAGTTAGTAAGTGACCTGCTTGGTATTAGAAAACGGGTCAGAGAGGGTCCGTTTCCTGGTGCTTGTTGACCCGACTCTTCTAGACATGGATCCGTCGAATCTCTGGGAAAGCTGAGCTTGATGAATCGCCATGGAAAGAGCTCGTCGATGCAACATCTCTTCGTCGGCAAGTAGTTTTCTCTGTGACCGATTTATTCTCTTGCTCTTGGATCCATCTTTCTTCATCATGGAGATAAACTTGTTACCCATTATTCAAGCTTGATTTTTGACTTTACCAGGATAGAAATTCAAGAAAATGGCATGTTTCTAGGGAAGTCAAAGTTGTATAGAGTAGATGGGATCACTTATTACTTAATGAGAGAAAGAGAGTCGGTGAAGACGAAATCGGTCATTAATTGCAAACACAGTTGATTGTGAGGTTTTTTCACCAATAGAAACAGATTTGGAAAAGAACAGCCCAAGTTAGATGAGGCTGTAGATTGTAAGAGATTTCCTTTCTCTCTCTCTATCTCTCCGTCAATCTTTAAGACATTGTGTTCACACTGCTGCTTCCTGAGTGTTTAATTTTTTTTTTTCGTTTGGTTATATTGAATTCACCAAAAATATTAGCCAAACTATAATTTTTTTCTTTCCGATTGATTAAAAGATACATAATAAGCAAACCAAAAGCAGACCATAATTAAACCGGCACAATATAAATCAGCTTTCTACTGTTTTCCACAAGGAAGTTGTTTTTTCTCCTGCCTGCTGGTTATTTGTTTCTTATTTTTTTCTTAATTTTTGCTTGGTTCTCGATTTGTGTCTTTGTGTTTTCTTGCTGTCCAGGTCAAATCTTTGTTAGTATACCTTCAGCCAGTGTCCGTCTTCGTTAGAGATAGGTTTTTCTGAATAATACTACTTTCGCTTCTTGTCTTTACATTTGGATCATGTTGAGGTTCGTTTCTTGAAGTTGGCTTGCTTTCAAGACTTTCAACTAAATTTGATTTAGTCATTTTTGGTCGTTCGATAGTACATAAAGTCGCATCGGGTCTTCGTCCAGGTCCAACAGCTGATGTGCACCTTTTGTGAGGTAGTTCTTATTCCACTATAGAAGGAGTTGATAGAGAGTTCGGGATCCCGACTTTCTCCTATGCTTTTCCTGGTTGTTTGGTTGGCGTTCTGGCATGTTTCGTTAGTTTTGCAATTCTATGGAGTTCTCTAGGGTGATGAACGATGATCAGTTCGGTCTTGAGAATTTAGCCTTTCTTTTTTTATTTTTACTGCCTTGTTTGGACTTTAGACTCTGGAAATATTCCCAATTTATGCCGGCTTGTGTATGCTTTTTAGTTGAGTCTTATAGACTCTGTTGTACTAATTTTTCTCCTAATGTAATCGATTACCGGTTTATCCCTTTAGACGAAAAAAAGACAAAGCTTGTAGAGTACAAATCTGACCGGATTGTACCGTTGTGATTTAATCTGATTCGCAAGAAGAAATGATATTCGGGTCAAATCCAACCCGTTAACTCGGAATGAGGCGCCCACTACGCCAACATTCAAAATTTTGAACTCAAAAATCAAAATAAGTTCAGGATGAATTCAAACAAAGACCAACAAAAGGTCTAAGGTCCGGACTCAAATATCAAAATTGAGCTCGGGCCGAGCTCGGCTAAGAGCTAATATAAAGAGTTTTCAAATTAAAAACTTGTGCTCAAAAATTAAAGTAAGCTTGGGATGAACTCAAACAAAGACCAACAAAAGGTCTAAGGTCCGGGCTCAAAGATCAAACTGAGCTCAGGCGGAACTCAACTAGGAGCTCTAAAAGTTTGGGACGAAAATGACAAAGAAAAAGCCCGGACCAAGCTCGAACAATGCTAGAAAGCTGAAAAAGCAATAAGATCACCCACTCTTGATTGAAACAGAGAAGGGCTCGTCGATTAAAACACTATGAATAGATTGAAATTTGGCTAAGTCTTGCTAAGGATGTCGGCGCAGTGATTGAAAAATAAAAAACTCGAGCAAACATAGATAAAATTTGCCAAAAGTAAATAATCCATCATAAGATAAAAGCATTAGGACATCCTGAAAAAAAATGACTAAATAAGTCTCAAAATGATAAAGTAAGCTTCGGATAATCCGAGCAAAGTACAAAAGCATAAATGCTAGATAAAAACATAAGTTTCTAGTGAACAAAAAAAAGAAGAGCGAGAAAACGATCCTAAGTATGCGCGAAATCTTCCTCAGTAGTGGTGCGAAGCTCAGCCATCACCTCATGCAGCTAAAGTCTGATGTTAGACCCGAACTGGTCAAGAGAGATCTCTTCCTCTATGGAAGAAGGGACCAAAACCTCAACCGAGGAAAGTGTAGAATCCTCAGTCGGAGCCTCGGTGGAAAGAGAAGGCAAGACCCCAGCCGGGGAAGGAGGCTGAGTGCCGACAAAAGAGGAGCGCGGAGCCTCTGATGCTAGGGGTGGGGATCTTCCCTCGGCTTCGACAAACGTCTTCCTCGCAACCACTCTATCGGAAATATTGATTTAAAGCTCATTGATAGACAAAATTTTGTGGGAACCATATCTAGCAAGTATCCTAAGGTTACTTTTATGTTATTATAGTACTTAGGTATCAATCTAAATCGAGGGCAATTAACTCACTAAAATCTATGAGAATCATGCTTAGTCTAAGCTAAATAGGTTGATTGGTTTGTAACCAACATTCACACATGTATAAACTTAAAAGTTAACAAAAGTCAACAATAGCAAAAAGTCAACAGAAATAACAAAAGTCAACAAAATATTAAGATTCAAATTAAGATTAAAACTAAGCCAATGATTCAAGGTTATTGACTTCAGTGATCAAGTATAAGTCTAAGATGCTTAATACAAACAATTAATGTTAATCCTTGGTCTAATATTTCTAAATAAAGACTAATTAACTTCCGTGATAATAATTCATTTCCTAATCATGGAACTAACACAATCTCTCGGCTAATCATAACCAAAGAAAGCATTAAAATCCAATTCATTCAACCACTAAGCTAACTAACACAATCCCTTGGTTATACCTATATTTAGCATTCAAATAATTCATTTGGGCATTTTCACAAACACCTTCCGGACGTGAAAATGCCTATGATCTAGATTTCAGAGATCAAGACAAAACTAGCATGAACATTAAATGAATGAAGATTTAAGAAGTCTAAACCCTAAACATCATATTCCATAGCTTAATCATCCTAATCTACCTAACTCAGTAGCTTAATAAAGAACCACTCACTAACCGGGATTACAACACAAAGTCCAACGAAGGATATATACATAATCATGATCTTAATCAAGGAGATAAGAAGAAGAAGCAAACAAGAAAGCAATAAGAACTTGATTAAATCAATGATTCAAAGTTACAACAAAAATGGAAACAAGGTTGAAAAAAGGAAAAGAAGATGACAAACTATATCTAAAATGTATTTATACTACTTCTAAAAATGTTTTGGGTTAATCCAAAAAGCAATTGGTTAAAATTTAGTCAATTCTCCAAGTGTTTACTCTTTCAGCTCGGTACCGACCACTCTTCTCGGTATGCATGGTCGATATTCTTCCTCCTTCTCAATACCGGTCACATCCAACCGGTACACCATGTTCAATATGTTTGTACCGGTGCAAGTGTACCGGTCAGAATGATCGGTATAATCCTCCGAATAACTTTCCCTTCTTTATTGGTTGGTTTGCCCTGGTACAACCTGTCCGATACGGCTGTACCGGGTGGTACGATCGGTATAAATCCCCGGTACGGGTTCTTTTTGCTCCTCTTGGTCTCCTTTTGATCCATTATTGCTCCAATTGATCCCAAAGTTGATTCCATCCACCTAGAACATCTTAAACATGCAATGCAATTCAAGATGCAAACTATACAAGCCTAAATGCATCATAAACTAGCTAAAATGAAACCAAAGAGGAGTTAAAACATGCTAAAAACACTAGACATCAACTCCTTCAAACTTATACTTTGCTTGTCCTCAAACAAGGAACAAAGGCTAGTAAGAAAGAGAGGTTTGAAGGTAAGAAAGAGACTTTTGAAAGTGGAAACCCATAACCAAAGCCAACACATAATGCCTTGGATACAACACCCTAAAGACTAGTAAAATGATGCAGGAATCACAATTAGTCAATGTACTTCTACATGCCCATCACAAGAACTAACTTTTAGCAATTGATATCTCTACATTTTACCTGTCTTAGAGTTTACATTTATAATCATTTTACCTCTGTTCTATCAACAATCATAGTATTTATAGTCTTTCCTAGTCACTTTACATGTTCAGGATAGTTTTGATGTGCATTGCATACATATTGCATTCTGGAGTTCATTTAGGTACATAGGAAGTTTTTGGAGCTGTTGGACAAAATGAAGAAAAAGTGATTGACTGTAGTGGACATTGACTCGGACAGCCTATCCCCTTCAAGCACTTCTGAAACCAATTTAGGTCTAATTTAGCTAAGGCACTCAGCCAAGCTAGTCAAGCATCAATCGTATGAAGATTTGGCCAAGGCACTAGACTCGGCCAAATTGGCCGAGTCAGACACTTAGCCGCAACAAGGAAGAGAACACTTGGCCAGACTACTCGGTCGTGGCCCGAGTGTGAAGAAACCTGATGCGAGCCAAGGAGACCACTCGGCCGTGGTCCAAGTCAAGCCACCCGAAGATGATTTTTAACATGGATTCGGCCAGTCCACTCGGACAGACCACTCAGCCAAGTTAGCTGAGTTAAGACCAAGTGACCAACTCACTCAGCCAAATCAACGTGAATTGTGCATCCAAACCATCATGTTTTGTCTTTTAGTGATTTAGAGTTTTCCCCTTTCACTATAAATACCCCCATTTCGACTTTGACTTGTTTTTACCCTTTCTTTTATGATTTTTCATCAGGTTTCTTTGTAGTTTTTTGGATTTATCTTATTTTATGTTTTTCAACCTATTTTCCAATATCTTTCAATATATGTAGTTTCTGGTTTTGATTCTTGCATATCCATCGCGACATCTTGAAAGTCATTATGGGCTGTGCCGAGCCCATTAAGATGGTTCGCGGGAAAATTAGCCCGGAGCGCACCGATTTCCGAGGAGCGCATTGTTATCATGACTAGATCTGCCGTTACAAGTAAAATTCAAAACAAAATCGGAATATTAAATGTAATTAACGAGGGGTCATTAAGAGAGATGAGAGTAGTATAAATAGAGCGATGAAAACTCTGGAAAAGGGGTTCTAAAACTTCGGTAATCTCTCGAATATTGCATTCTAACAGAGCACTCATAAATAAAACAAAAGATTCGCAAACACTTATCTTTTTTCATTAATTGTGGTGTGAGGCAAATTTCCGCACTCACAAAGCCTGAAACAGGAGCCAAATTATTATCCTTTAAATTGTCTTTTCACAACAGTTTAGAAAATGAAAAGTCTTTTTACTGAAATCCAAATTAACATAATCTTAAATGAAACATTAAACTCAGTCAGTGAAATAATCTGAAACATCAAAAGACTTATTTGAAAACATTAAAACTGAAATCGCTCAAATCTAGCACTTCTAGAATCCAGATATGGTCTACTCGTTATATTCACATGAAAGGAAAGATGGAAAGAAGAGAAGGGTGAGTAAATTCGCAGAACATGATTTTATCTAGTGAGAGTGGATTCTGGGAATCCATAAATCCCTCACAACCAACTAAACATTTAAACCACATGAGTCTAAGCTTAAAGCAAGCAATACAAACATGCGGATCTAGAGCTCACACAAACAATATCACACAAGGTTCCCAGTGGCATTAGCGGCCGTCCCACCGCTTGAGGAGCCATTTTGTACGAACATCACCCCCTACTTAGCCGATTCGTCTTACGGTTTAGCGACCATACGTGCACCAACCCCAAAAGACTTTAAACGCATCTCCTCTGCGAGGTTGTGGCCCGTCAGCCATATTGATGATTTTTTTGGTAGATCATCAACCCTTTGTCTAGTGGTCCAATACGCAAATCTGATCCCAAAAGAGCTTGATGTGTGTTTTAGAATAAAATAAATATGATAAAAAGGTGGACCTAGGCTTTAGAGAAACAGTAGAACCTTTAAACGAGAAAACGGCAACACCTGAGTTAGGTAACAACTATGAGAGATGAGAGGAGAAGTAGATTTGATGTTTACCTTGTAGAAAATCAAAGATCCAACGTAAGAAGAGGCTCTCGACTAGCTACATGTAGTGCAGCGGTGGAGAGGAAAAAAATAGAAAGATGATAGGGGTTTCTAGAGTTTTCCACAAATCAGATATCTCAGGAGAACAAGAGAAGAAAAAAGAAAAATGAGTTAAAATCGGAAGATGGAACTGAAGTTTTGAGTTAAAATTCGAATGATTCTGGTTTTTTGTGACTTAGATACGAAAGTTTTCTCTTGTATCCGTCCGTCTAAAATCATGATTTATTCGTTTAAAAATTTGTAAGTATCTTGTATTCAGACGAAAATTTTTGAGAGATTAAATAGAGTAGGTTATAGATCGCTAAGTGATTATTCCAATACTGAGAAAGAGAACAGATTTTTCATTCTTTTACGGGAATATTCCATGGTGGCGAACAAGTATGAAACAACGTCGGCGAAGAATCTCACTTTCGTTATCGAGAAACTAGAAACGGCAATTTTTAGGGTTGAAGATTGTTTTAAACAAAAGAATAGAGTAAACACAAAGAATTATTATGTTTCTTCCGGAGATAAGTTGGAAAATTCATAGAAGAACAGATTTTTAACTAAGGAAGATTTTCTGGAAACGAATTCTGATTTTTTGATTCAAATCAGACATCAACAAGCAATGGAAATGGTTTTTTTTTATCATGCTTCGATTTCGGAGAAACATCACCGGAATTAGAGGAAGGGAAAAACCGTAAAAGCGTCACCCATTCTGATTCAGATTCATGTTCTAATTCAGAGGAAGAAGACGATTCAAACAAATTATAAATATTGACAAAAGAAGAGTTTCCTTCATTATTTGAGCGACACATGTCCTTTATTTTTTATAAAATAAACAAAAATATATTATTTGAAACAAGGTTTGATATGACGTTTGGTAAACTTAAATGAGTCTTGTCTTAAAAGATGGATCTTTTCCTCCAAAACGCATCTTTTAATCGTTTTATATAGATTTCGCCGGAGAGTTAATTGAAACTAAGTAATGTCAGAAAACATCCCGGAGCCGGTGATAAATTTGAATCGAGTTGCAAATTGGATCTATTGATTGTAAAGGTTGAGTCTTTAGGGAGAATATAATTTGTGTCGAAGTAAAAACCATAGTGAGACTTTTATTGACGGAAGAAGAGAAGTGAAGGTAATTAGAAGAGAAGTGAGAAAAAAACACTAATTTTCTCAGTGATTCTGGAGATGGATTCGGCGTCATGGATAAGATTGAGTACAATAGAGACGACATGGCTTAACAATCGAACTGAAAATCGGAAGATGGAACAGAAGTTTTGGGTTTCAAGCATAATACAAAGAAGAGGAAGGATCATAATGTAACTTTCTTCTCAAATCTAAAATCAAATGTGTTTTCGAATGATTCTGTTTTTTTGTGTTCTTAGATACGAAAGGTTCCTCTTGTATGCGCACGTCTAAAATCATGATTTATTCGTTAAAAAATTTGTAAGTATCTTGTATTTAGAAGAAAATTTTTGAGAGATTAAGTAGAGAAGATTATAGATTTCTAAGTGATTATTCCAATATTGAGAAAGAGAACAACTTTTTTACTTCTTCTACGGCAAAGATTTCTACGGCAACAAACAAGTACAAAACAACGTCGCGAAAAATCTCACTTTCGTTATCGAGAAACTAGAAGCGGCAATTTTTAGGGTTGAAGATTGTTTTAAATAAAAGAATAGAGTAAACACATATAATTATTTTGTTTCTTCCGGCGAGAAGTTGAAAAATTCATATAAGAACAAATTTTTAACTGAGGAAGATTTTTTGGAAACGAATTCTGATTTTGTTGATTCAAATCAGACATCAACAAGCAACATAAATGAGTTTTTTTTTATCAGACTCCGACTTCGGAGAAACATCACCGGAATTAGAGAAATGGCAAAACTGTAAAAACGTCACCTGTTCTGGTTCATATTCATGTTCTGATTCAGAGGAAGAAGACGATTCAAACAATTTCGAGAATTTGTGAGAGCATCTAGATTTGATAGAAAAACTTAAGATGGAAATGAAGAAGGTTAAAGCAATTGATGGGCTTCCGACAATTCATGAAGAAGAGAAGCTAAGTGTCCTAACAAAAGCTAAATTTTTGTTCGCTTACTTTTTTGTGTTATATATTATTTATGCTTATACATTTACGTAAACAAATTAGATTTTCTTTCATAAAAATGGAAGAAACATAAAAATGTTAGGAACAATAAGAGAAAGTTCATAAAATAACACAAAATATATTATTTTTAATGCTTAATTATTAAAGAAAAAATGGAATCCCATTTAGCCCGTGCAACGTATTGGATTTAGCACTAGTTATCAAAAAAAAACCTGACTTTGGGTTTATCGTTGTTATCCTCTTTTTTTCTATGAAGAATCCTAAAATTCATTCTGATTCTGGGTTTCTTAATTCTGTTTCTGACTTTGAGTTTATCATGCGAAGAGCGATGGAAGAGAAATAAAATTTGAAGAATATGCTAATGTCAATTGAATGAAGTTTTTTGCTGTTTTGATATTTTACGTTTTTTGAAACTTGTGAGATATTGGTTATGAAGCTTTTGTTAGAACATTTCTGTTATGAAACTCATGAGACATTGACTTCAATATAAGATAAACTATAATTTTCGAACATTACACGGACAAAGGGCTCGCATGCCTTTTTAATTTTTTAAAAATGTCAACATACACTTTCCTTAATCAACATACCTTTTTAATAATATGTAAAACCCGGTTTACCCTCTAACTAATACTATAACATTAACCATAAAATATATATATTTTTTTAAATCACTCCCATAGAAAGCGAGAGGTAATGTGGTTCATTATACTATGAGAAAGAAGCTTATCCTCATGCAAGATGTTTCTTCTATCAATTTCCATCACTAAAACTTCAACTTGTTCTCTATTTTCCACAATTAAAGCCTAATAATTAAGCTTAGGTACATTGATTTTGATCTGGAGATTTTGTTGAGAGTTTTTTTTTTTTATAGATTTTGAAACTTGTATTTTGTACTTTTATTGGGTACAACTAAATACAAATAGGGTACAACTAACTAAGAGTAATCGACTAAATCAGAAGCTTTGTATTTTTTTCTAGGTACAACCAAGTACAAATATGATACAACTAAGAGTAATCGACTAAACTATAAGCTTTGAATTATGTCTCGGTTCAACCAAGTACACATAAGGTACAACTAAGAGTAATCGACTAAATCAAAAGCTTTGTATTTGTCTTGGTACAACCAAATACACATACTACGACTTATAAGGCTATATCGAAGTTGACAAAATAGTTTTTTTCCTAATCATATATATATATATATATATATATAAAGGTAGAAAATAATTCCTTTTAGTTGTTGGTCTACTATTACATAAGCCAATTTTTTTTGCAAAATTGTCAATTATCTTAGATATTCTATTAACTATCTTATACTTTAATGACTAATGTAGAAACTCTTGCATATAATACAAAAAGGTTATAATATAATGTATTTAAAATATATAAATTACAAAACTACCATAATTAGCTACAATTTGCCAAATATAATAAGTACAACCAATAAATTTTTATT
>OVAV01001207.1:0-12620 GCA_900406375.1 Iberis amara | reverse complement strand
GGTAATTCCTGTACTCTTTTGTCCTTAGTCGAGATGATCGCTTTTTTCCCACCTTGGGTTTTTGGTCAATCACTAAGATTTTAACGAGACAAGTTATCCACTTCCGTTAAAGCTTTCCGAGAAGATATTTGGCATAAGTATTTCAGAATACTTGGCGATAATAAAGAAGTCTCCTAGAAGCCGACATTTGCCTTCCAAGTTTCCTCTTCAAGAAGCTTTCCATTTAGTTCCACGTCTTGTAGTTTTCTATAGACAGCTTGTTGTTTTTGTTTAGCTTCTGATGTTTTTCTTTTAGAGACTTGCACGTCTCGTTGTTTGGGTTATTTTGTGCCCTTAAACTCTAATGTCGACACTTTATTTCTCCAGCAAGTTTTAACATCAAAAATCAGAGTTGTTCTTGGAACCTCAATCGAAATTCTTGCTCATCGGATTTAGAATCCCGGCGACTTTATATCCGTAAGGGATTCAAGGAAGCCTGCACTATCATCATCATCTAATCGTTTTCATCAACAAACCGCACTGAATTTTTCATCACAATCCATTCGGTCATCACCTTCAAATCGCACCACCATCAGCCTTTTATCAGAGTTTGATCCAGGATCGCATCACGAGGTCACCTCGGCAGGAAGGCGGTTTAGCTGAATTAAGGAATATATTATTTATGGAATAATTCCAAACATTGTTAAGGAATATTTTCCGATAGTTTGGGAGAATATCATGTAACCTAGAATTAACCTAATTCCCTTTCATATATCTATAAATAGGGAATTCAATTGTTCAAAGTAGGGCATTCGATTCAATAATACTCTCAAGAACAATTCTATCAATTAATTTTATTAGGTTGAAGCTCTGGTTCAACAATTGAACCTCTAATTCAACAAGAGAAATCTAAGCCAAAAAAAAAAGAAAATGTACAGTGTGTGAATTTTATTGATGTGAAGACCCTTGTCCCTTGAACTTTACCATATCACACATTTTTAACTTCCAATAAGACCTCCAAAAAATCTGCAGTCTTTCTTTTCTCTATTTCTATCCATCTCCAGCTGTTGATTAAAGATCTAATCAGCTCAATACCGGGAAAATTTGGAGATATTCGGTTTCATCAAGAAGTCACTCATCTCTTTCACTATTTCTAATAATACACCATATAACATATGTGTTGCAACATTTAATTCAATATATAAAAATAGGGTTTGCCTATTGACATCAATAAGGAAAAGTAAAATTCATTAAAAATGGGCGATGTCAAGGTAATGACCATCAAAATGTACTAAACACTTTTTCAATTTAAGCTTAATATTTACTTCAATCTAATTTTGTTTGTTAATAATATTTGATACTTGTTAGTTCTTTTTACATCAAATACTAATTTTCTATACTAAAAAAGAGAGTTACTTAACCAAAGCTCATTAACTATCATCATCTTCTCATCCTTTCTTCACCGTACGATTTCAGCACATGCTTGCCCATCCCTCCATTTTAATCTCTATTTTCCTGTAATAAAAAAAAAGAAAATAAATAATATATCATCTCTCTGCAAATAAAAATCCTTCGAACTTACATAGCCAAAACGGCAATGCATAAGAGAACGGCCAAAACTCCAAAGATGGTGTAGTTGGTGCCACTGCTCATCTCAGGAGGATCCGATGCTGAAGGAGAATCACCGAAAGGTGGCGATGGAGGAGAGATCAAGAAGAAATATTCTGGAGAAATAGGAATCGAAGGTGCAGGAGGTGGAGTCGGAGATGGCGATCGAGCTTCAGCCACTGCAACTGAGATCATAATAGCAATAAGAACCAGAAACCCTAAAATTTTTGATGAAGAACCCATTTTTCTAAGAAAATAAATCGAGTGTAAGGTTTTGTGGATTGTGTTTTCATAAGAAGTTAAGAACTAAGAGATGGGATCCACTCGTTTTAATATTCACCGTTGGATTCTATAAAGTAGAACCAACGGTTGATATTCATCTAACAGCTAATCATTTGTTTGACTTCAAAGTATTGTTATTTGTTTCACTTTACAAGATTTTCTCAATTGTTTATATAACTAGGATATATACCGCGCGTAGCGCGGATTTGTTTTTTTTTTAAACATATGTTCATTCAACATTTTATATGTTTGTTTCAGTCCTATTTCATTATAATTTTGTGTTCGATCATTAATAACATATTTTCTATATTTTTTGACACATTTGAGTGAAGTATATGAGGATGGTGGAGCTGCGGTAGTCAATTGTGGTTCATCAATGAATATGAGCATTCTTTTCTTTTCTTTTCACCAATAAAGAATATTACCTATATGAAATACCACCTTTCAAAAAGAAAAAGTCAGAGGAATTAATGTTTACATTATTATAAATTTTTGCTATATAAAGAATACTAGGTAGTAATTTCTTGTGGGATCCAAAAATCCTTGAAAAATAGACCATTTGGGAACTCATAGTTTAGATCATCACTCAGCTTGGGACCCACATCTCAAACAAACATTATATGGAACTCATAGTACAAATCTCGTGCATTATTTTTCACACAAGAGTAAAGAAAGCATAACCATAAAAATAAACAAATTGGAAATTATATTAAAATAATGTTAAACTAATCATTTTAGGCAGTTGACTGAGTTTTATTACTTTACCATGATTCAAAAATAAAAGATAAAAAGAGGAATAGTTTTTTTGAAAAAAGAGGAATAGTTTTTTGAAAAAAAAGAGGAATATTTTACATTAGGGAACACAACTCTTTATGTGCCTTGGATCTCACATTATCGTGTCTTGCAAAAAGCAAACGTTTCTAACTTGCTGTAGGTGTAGAGTGTAGACAATTATGTCGTTCGATACCAAATCAAACTAAAATCATGTTAGATCCGCTTCTTCTTCATCGTACAATATATATATATATATATATATATATATATATATACATTTTGACAAAACAAAATAAAGAATATGAGCATTCTTTTCTTTTCACCAATAAAGAATATTACCTATATGAAATACCACCCTTCAAAAAGAAAAAGTCAGAGGAATTAATGTTTATATTAAAAAAATATATATTACCTATATAACAAAAAGAATACTATGTTGTAATTTCTAGTGGGATCCAAAAAAATCCTTGAGAAATAGACCACTTGGAAACTCATAGTTCAGATCATCACTCATCTTAGGACCCGCTTCTCATACAAATATTATATGAAATTTTATATGTAATTTTCTAATGCTTTATTTTTGTAATCTAACTCATTATATTATTCATATAAAACATGATTTGATCAATTTTCCATGTTTCACACAAGAGTAAAGAAAGCGTAACCATAAAAAAATTAGAAAAATTATATTATATTATATTTTCAAAAAAAGTTAAATTAATCATTTTAAGCAGTTGACTGACTTTTATAACTTTGTTCAAAAATCTATACAATATAAAAGTACAATTTCAAAGCTTCTCAAGCTATCCACATAAGCATGTATAATAACAATTCAAAATTTGTCATGTCATCGTAACGTAAATCTAAGATCATCTCCATTGGTTAAAACCCAATAAGAGTATCTCTCAATAAAATAATAGTTACTTCTATTTTAATTTTATTTTTTAATTATTTTTTAATAAAAATATTATTTGAACTACTGAGAATCTTATACATATAAGAAACTCCTCTAGAAGTGGTTCTAGTTTAAGACATTTTAGAACCACTTCTAATGTCTCTCTCTTCTTTTTTAAAAATTTATTAATATTATATTGTTAAGATACTCCTCTAGAACCATTGATGGAGATGCTCTAAAGCCTCTACTTTAACGATCCCCATTTGAAGCTTCTCATTCTCATCTTTATGTTCATTGTCAAGGCATTTGTAACCGCAAACGGAGATTTCTATGAATGAACTTGGAGACAAAATATACAAAACGATTGTGGTCGGTTATGTGTGAAGAAACTGGAATCATTACACTGGAGAATGGCGTAGCGACATAATTTTTGGGAAAGGTTTGCTCGTCAGATCGAATGGGAAACGATATGGTGTTGCTCGAGTATTGACAGCCGCTTCGACGACATTGGAGCTGAATCAGAAGAATTCACAGAGCAAGAATTCATGGAAGTTTGGCTCAGTATGAACAATATCGAAGGTGGTGATTGTTGATGGAGAGAAGAAGACACAAAAGATAAGTAGAAACTTGAGAGTTGGTCTCATCGGTGGAGCGAGAGATTTCTCTCAACTATGCTAGATCAGTTTGTAATCATATTCAGGTTTTCTAAATCATTCGACCCTGAAGATCCTTTTGTTCGACTTTATAATTCAGTTATGGCGTTTGTTTTGTATCTCGTTTCAATTGTGTTGGATAGTTTTTTCATCAGGGTAATGGTATAATCGTGCGCTGCTATTACATAGATCATGATCTCAAAGCTTTTAGTTTTTCATCTGCTATTATATGTATGTTGATACCGAGGTTTTCACCTCAATCAAGGACCCAATCTAGAAATTCGACCCAGTATATCCTATCCTGGTTGTACCGACGTAGTCATGGACCCCCGACCTAGGTTCATTAAGTTGGGCCTAAATAAGCCCAAACCGAGGTCACCGATTGAAGACGAGGTCACCTCGGCAGGAAGGCGGTTTAGCTGAATTAAGTAATATATTATTTATGGAATAATTCCAAACATTGTTAAGGAATATTTTCCGATAGTTTGGGAGAATATCATGTAACCTAGATTTAACCTAATTCCCTTTCATATATCTATAAATAGGGAATTCAATGGTTCAAAGTAGGGCATTCGATTCAATAATACTCTCAAGAACAATTATATCAATTAATTTTATTAGGTTGAAGCTCTGGTTCAACAATTGAACCTCTAATTCAACAAGAGAAATCTAAGCCAAAAAAAAAGGAAATGTACGAAATTCGGGGTTAGTGACGGCAGAGATCTGTACGAAATCGATACCGTCGACTCTCTCACTTTGTTGTGGGATCCCTTAATCCTGAAGCGAGCTTGAGGACGTCGTTCACGGATATGCACACGTGCGGATCTGGATCTCAGTCTCATGGTCGTCGCTCTATCCACCAATTTGTTTCTCACGTATGTACTTCCTTTGATTATTTCCTTAAAAAGTTTGTATTTGGGTTGATCGTAGAGTCGTTTTAGGATTTGGTATAATTCTCTCACTCAATTTCATTTGGATTAGACGTATGTTAAATGTCGCTTAAGGTGATTGATCGAAAGAGCGTTCAATTCAAGTGGTGTTGTTTGGTTCTATACAAAGTTATCCTTTGCTCGATGTTGTTACAGATTCTCAAATTGGTGAGAGCGTAGTAGTTGAAGAGGTTCCTTCCTAATCGTGTATGTTCAAGTGTACAACCTCAACCTCAATCAATGGAGATTGGAGACCAATTCAAATACTGAGTCTCAGTCCGAGGGATGATTGATGAAAGGTAATACCACACTTTCTCTATTAAATTGAACTTCTCTCAACAATAGAATTTTTTTCCCTTGGCAGCCTCTGGAGCTTTGCATTGTGGTATCTAGGGGTGGGCAAACGGGAATTCGGANAAACAATTGGCGATATATATTTTATTTTATAGTGATCATTTTGATTACAATTAGTTATGTTGATAATAGGGGTGGGCAAACGGGAATTCGGAACGGAAATTTTCANTGGGAACAAAAATATATGTCCCATTTATGTCCCATTTTAGATCTGGGATGGGAACGGGATGGGACAGGATGAGACGGGACGGGAACGGGAATTTCCAAAAATATAAAAGAAAATATATTTTATAGCACTCAATTAATCTTCGATGACACACTAGTAACAATCAGAAAAACTGAAACAATTATTGATGTTTTAAATAGCATTGAAGTCAATTATATGTGTTTTAAATAATATCAAATTCACGTGTATCTTTGTAGAATTAGAAAGAATGAACTCTTATTATGTTGTTTCTCTTAGAAGCACAAAAAATTAGGTTGTATTCGTTAATAATACATATCTAAACTATAAATATTAGAAAACTAAAAAATTAGTGTATTAATATTGTAAACATATGTGAGACATGACTATGTTATATATTTGTATAATCTTGTATATTTGTCCCAAATGGGACATCGGGAATTTCTGTTCCCGTCCCGTTCGGGAAATGAAAAGGTGTCCCATATGGGAATATATTTTCTTATGGGACGGGAATAATGGGACGGGAACGAGACATGACAGAACGGGACGGAACGGGACAGGAAATGTGCCCACCCCTAGTGGTATCAACAATAGAAGTCCATTATGATTATAATTGGCAGTTTTATTTTAACAATTTTTATTGATCTTTTTTTTTATATCTACAAGTTGTTATGAGTCCTTTGTTTTTGTTGAACAAAAGTCTGGACTTCGATATTTATCTCCCTAATGCATCATCGACAAGTTCTATATTTCCTTTTAATATAGCACATTTTGTACACTTGAGTTTTTCCACTAAGTAATTGCTCATACCAGATCTGCTGTTTTCCTTATAGTAGTACCTCGTCTATATTATAACTTTATATTAAATTAGTTATGAGCTTCGTTTAAAAGCTTTATGTACAATACAAAAGACTATATATAATTTGCATTTAGGTACAATATCTCAATGTGCCGTTGGCTGTGTTATCAATTTTTTGAAAATTTTATAACTATAAAAACATGATGAGTACATAGGACATATTACTTTTTGCCTCGATGAAAATGTTTGTTATTTTCCATTTTATAACTACCACATTTATACTTATGGTTCAAATTAAACTAACATGAATTAACATAATCCTTCTGTACATGCGTTTTTATAGGTAATAATAGCAAAACCGTAATCGAATTTAAGAGAAAGTGTCATCTACAAAATTGTAAAGTAGCTCCAAACACCACAAAATCACATACCATATTTTTATGATCAATATCGTTTACAACTCGTCATTTATTGAAATACACAACACTTAATTGGATAAATATAGGAAATAATAAGTTCAAGATTCAAAATTATGACCACTTAATAACACCTGTTAACACAAACCTCTCCGGTTATTAGATATTTTCCATTTATCATAAGTTTTCCTCAAATATCGGTTCGGTTTGAATTTTTGTTCACCCCTAATTAAAATATCATAAATACAATTGTGGAGCTACATAACAAAAAAAATTTCTACAAAAGTCATATTTAAATTTCTTCTTGTCGATTTAATAAGGTATTACTAAAAGCAGGATATGCATATACTCCATATATTTACACACACGTAGATGTTCTTATTTATTTTTGTGGTAGTAGAGAATAACAGAATTTACAAATATCATCATATAATCGATCAACCATGGATTCTATTTAGCGTGAAACTTAGTTTTACCTCTGCTCTATTTCAGTCTAGTATTAAAATTAATTTTAGTTAGTTAATCTTAATGTTATGCAGATGTCGTTGAGTAATTTTTACAATTCGACATCGATGTACTGGATTATTGTCGGCCTATTGTTGTAAGAGTAATCAATCTTTAATTTTATTGATTCAAAACTTTTTTTTTCAATACTGATATGATACAAATCTAACATTTAATTAAGTAGTAATACTAATTAACACATCATTTTTTTGTAAAATGAATGTTATTATACTGATTTGGTCGCATAGCTTCACATCTTAGTTTAAGAGTTCCATTTTTTTTTTTTTGTAAGTCAACACCTATTTTTCTGCAACACGTGTTAATACCAATTTTTGAAAGCATGAAAGATTAAATTGGCAATAAAAACAAAACGGTAAGAAACACTCACTAAAACATAAATCTCCAAGCTCTCTGTGAGTTAAAAGCGACTAGTTTTTTCCTCCTACCAACAGGTCAATGGCGGAGCAAGGAAATTTTTTTATATGGGGCAAATACGTAAGGTGCACACTTCCATTTTAATTTAAATTTTTTGTTTTTTTTTTGCTTATAAATAATCATATCCAAAATAAATTATATATTACTATGTATGGTATAGATCGTTTTCGTTTTGAATTCACGTTTTAGACCGGTTCGAAATGGTTTTTCTAGATATAAACTACATATAATTATTGTCAAACAAACATTTAACTTCACATACATACTTTTCGAACATAAAAAGTTAAAGTAATTTAGACACAAAAAACATTGAAAATAAATTTGAGATGGTATACTACAAGAAAAATTGTTTTTAGCTACGAAATAGCTACAAATAATTTGAGGCAGCACTTAATAGCCACAAAATATCTACAAAATAGCTACAAATTTGAAAAGTGTATATTTTGTAGCTATTTTGTGGCAATTTTGTAGCTAATTAGCTACAAACTAGTATATGTGGCTATTTGTAGCTATATTTAGCCACAACAAAACATGAACCAAACTATAGCAGGATAACCACGCCTTAGCCACGAACATTATCGTGGCAAAACAAGACATGAAATAATTGTGTCTTTTTGTGGCTACTTTCCTCGAATATTTCGTAGCTAGACGTGGATATATATTTTTCCAAAAATGTCCACAAATAGCAACAACACATTCGTAGAAAATAAAATTATTGAACAGAGCTACGAATAACCACAACACTTTCGACGCTATTTTTGCAGAGAATATTTTCCTGCAATGTTCTTTCAAATCTATAATGTTCTTACAAGTCACATATGAAATGATATGACGATGGATGGAGAATATATTCTCTTAGCCACAGATAGCCACAAAACAATCATGGCTAAGAGAATATATTCTCTAAACATCACTTCAAGGACATACTGATGGGTAGAGAATATATTCTCTTAGCCGCATATGTACATGTTTATTTACATTCTAACTAACATTCTTGATTTCTTGTAGCAAAAATACAATTGGAATCCCGAGCACCATGAGATGGTTGTCAATTGTTGGGAAGATATGGTAAAGGATTCAATTGGGGACAATGTTAGCAAAAGGAAGAGAAGTGGGAAGAAGCTTAACTATATTGGCTTGGCGGATTGGAACATTATTCAAAAGGCTTGAGAGGAGCCTGAAAATGTGAAGAGGAGCAAGATAAACTCGAAAAACAACATTTCAAATTCCGACGGATTAGGAAAACACGTTCATTGTGGAGAAGCTAAGAAACACACTCTAATTGCTCATGGAAAGGTAAGTCTTTGTTTCATATTCTGCCTAATATATATCCTATTATTTACATGGTTTTTGATGTTTTTAGACAATTGAAAATGGTGGTATAGCACCAACAGCAACTGAGGTGGTGTGGAGGACTCATACTCGGAAAAATGGCGTTTTCATGAACCCACGAGCAAAGAAGCTTGTGAGTGACGCTGAGGCTTTAGCTAAGCATAGATTAGAAACATCAAATGATACCAATCAAAAGGAACCTTCCAACCAAGAGCTCACAACATCATATATTAAAGTAAGTCTTCAAAACATCTTTTTTGTTATAATTTAGTATCAGATTTTGAACTCTAAATTTTAGTATATGTGATTATATGTCTGTCTGGTGTTTTTATATCTTAATTAATCTGTCTAGTTTTTATTATCTCTTAAACATCACATGTATTGTTTTACATGAACTTTGGCTGATTTTTTAATATTTGAACCAATAAAACTTTGTATTCTCTAAACTGTGTACCATATTTGTTTATTCTTTAAGTAAAGTGTCTCAACTTTGTCCCATATTTGGTTTTTTTTAAGTACAGTGTCTTATACACTTTCTGAAAATCATACTTTTTATTCGTAAGTAATAAATTGTCTAGTTTTTATTGTCTCTTAAACATCAAATGTTTATATGAACTTTATGCAAAGTGTATTAGATTGTTTTATATGAACTATAAAGTGTATTAGATTGTCTGATTCTTTGTTTTCTCTAAAATTTGTATTAGCTTTTTATTTTACATGGTATGCATCGATTCTTCTTTGTTTTAGGGTATTATTTTTGTAAATATATGTATGAATTTTTGGTTTGTGTAGACATCTATGAACAACAAAAGAAATGTTTATGGTCTTGGATCAATTCAATATCTCGATGTTGATCCGAATGAGTCGGATGCTGCTTCTTTGCGTAAAAACGTGGATATGGACATGCATATGACAAAGATTGAAGATAATCTTTCCATGTTTAAACGGACAATAGATGTGCTTTTTCGGAGTAAGGGAGTGGATCTGGTAACACTCAATTCGACTACACGAGGCGAAGCTGTTTCATCTGTTGCAAGTCCAAATCTCTCTCCAAGATCCGAGTCGGCTAATCATCCGTCACACGAAACACAAGAAAATTAGACTACTCGATTATTGCTACTAGTGTTATATAATTCCTAACTTTAGGTTACAAGTTAGCTTATGCATTTTTGAACATGAACTTTATGTTCTTTTGGAATTTTACATTTTGTAAAACTAAAGTTAATTTAATATTATAAGTTTATGTTAATATTTTATTTTCATTATTTTCATATTTTTTACAGGTTTCAAAACATTTTAATTATATTTTATATTATAGTTTATTGAGAAAATATATTCAAATAGTTACAAATATATTGTGGTTTATTTTGTAGATAGCCACAAATATATTCTAGTTTATTGTGGCAAATATCAATGGATGATGTATAGCTATTTGTGGCTAAATAGATATGATAATGTTATGCCAATCTGTGGCTATATAGTTATGATGGAAAACGTTGTAAGTTGTGGCAATTTAGATGTAAAAATAACATAGCAATTTATTGACGTAACTAAACGTGGCTAAATAGATAAAAATTTATTCGTCGCCATTTGTGTCACTAGCCACAAAAATATCAGCGTGGCATTTCGTGGCAAAATTACCGCGAATAGCCACAACATTTAAATAGCCACAATCCTATAGCTACAAAACATGGTTGTAACTATTTGTGGCTATGGCTGAAATAGCCACGAAATTATAACCATAGCTACAACAAAAATTTGTGGCTTTCAACCGTTTTTCTTGTAGTATATAGTTAAAAGTTCCAACTTATTTTTATTGTTATAGAGAACATAAGGGAACTGACTAAAACAATTTTTTTATTTTTCAATTTGGAAGAAAATAATGGTTATATTCCACTGAACCCAAAATTTTAGTGATTTTGACATTATTACCAAAATATGATCAAATTATTAAAATAGTGATAATTAATAAGTCTTGACCAATTTTTATTGTTAAATAGACCATACGAAAGCCTACTATAACAAATTTTAAATTTTCTCAAATTGGCAAAACATGATGTGCTATAAGGTCCGCTGATCCACAATTTCAATGATTTTGATGTTATCACATGATAAAATTTAAAGCGACAGTGATAATTTTCAATTCCCTTTAAGATTGTTGTAAAGACCATAATGAAGCTCAAGCATTTATAGGAGCTATGTTTTTTTTGTAAAAACAGTTGGTCTCAGACCTTTAAATATTTTAATACAATAGACGTTATAAGAAATAGACCATAAGGAAGCTAACTAGAAAAATTTGTGAAATTTACAAATTGGCAAAACAATAATGGTTTATATTCCAACGATTCTAAAATTTGAGTAATTTTTATGTTATTTTCAAAACATGATCAAATAAATACAATAGTGATAATAAATAAAATTTGTTATTATTTTCTTTTTAGAGTCTCTTTAATAATAATAATGGATTGAATTTTTTTAATTATCATTAATGCTTTAATTTGATCATATGTTGGCAATAATATGGAAATCACAAAAATTTGGATAATTGGATTCATTGAGCTATAATCCATGAATTTTTTCCAATATGAAAAATTAAATAAATAAAAAAATTGCATGCTTTTTATTTTATGATCTTTAAAAACAATAAAATAGGTTGACATTTTTTTGTAATACCATGTCTGTCTACAGCTCTGTCCGTTCTCTTTGTAAACCATGTTTGAGGTATCGATCCAGCTTCTGGCCAGATTCGTTGTTTGGATGTGTTCATGTTGTGGAGGTATCTACTAGCTTCTCTCTGATGTATCAGAGTTAGTTTCAAGGCGAAGCAGTGTGTTCGTTCCTCAGTTCTTTTTTTTGCGTGAAGGTAGCCTATCTCCTGTCTGTAGATCACAGTGATAGGGATGCGAGGGTCCGTGTGAAGAATCGTGGTTCCTTCTCGACGTTTTTCTGGTTAGTTTACGGGTTTTCTTGTGCCTGGATTCGGTTCTCCCTCATAGTATATACAGAGGTTCGTCTTGAGTTTGTTCTTGGGAAAGAGCTCCGTTTCAATCCTTCGTCTTTCTCTGCTTAGTTTCTTCTGGTGGAGTTATATGTTTTACCCTTCTGAGTCTTCTCCTTTTTGGGAGAGTNGGAAAGAGCTCCGTTTCAATCCTTCGTCTTTCTCTGCTTTGTTGCTTATGGTGGAGTTATCTGTTTTACCCTTCCGAGTCTTCTCCTTTTTGGGAANTCGCAGCTCTGAATCAAGTTTAGACCTTTCTTTGTTTATAGGTTACAGTTCGACCTTTAGTTTTATTTTCTTTTGATTGTCTCCGGAAGTTAATAGATATTGCTGGCTTCTGTCTCCGAAAGGATTAAGTTCCTTGTCGGCTTAGGGTTTCAAATCTGTAATCTTTTGGATTGATAAATATAAAAAAGCTTTCAAGTGAAAAAAGAAAAAGTTAACGACGTTAGTGTAAAGGTTTAACACGGTAAGTTAT
>OVAV01001206.1:0-14069 GCA_900406375.1 Iberis amara | reverse complement strand
TATTCCTGTGGCGGAGCGTTACCATTTTGACGAGGGAAGAGAAGTTGAATGGGTTTTGGTGGGAGTAGAGAATGTAAAAATGGATAAACTCTGGCTCAATTCTCCCGCCAATAAGCAACTATTTACTATTTTACCCTACCCTACCCCACCCTAGGGTTTTGTTACGTCGCTGACTCGCCTTCTGTATTTTCATTTTTCAAAATTCAATTTATTATTATTTTAGGTTTAAATTTTTGTTTAATGTCTCTTCCTTCTTCCTTATATGGATGGTATCGCAATTTCTTTTCTTTCGCTTAACAAAGAAACATATCTCACGATCTAATCTAATGACACCAACAAAAATCTTTTCTTTTTTTATACCGAAAATGGTCACACGAAAATTAAAAAAAGAAAGATCTATTTAGATTCACACAAGAACAAGAAGATTCCATTTTTCAAGGGAGATTTTACAAATTTTTCCCTTAATTTTTGTATATTTGTTCAGATTTAATCAAAAATACATATACATATATGCAGGATATTTAGTCATATTCCAGATAGAGACCACATAAATGTAAAGCTTGAGTTCGATTCTTAGAGTATGGTCAACTCTAAATGCAACTATTTGTGTAGCGAATCCAAATTCGATTGTTTTAGCATAAAGTATTTGATCACTGATTCTTTTATACTATGTAAGCAAATAGGAATATCTGAATCTCTTGTCCGCTTTATTTCAAGATGTAGTTTCATTTATATTTTTGCAAATCCTTATTCATTTGTTATTTGTTTTGTGAGTTAATTATTCTTCAGTTATCCTAATGAATTTCATCCACTTCCATTTTCTGAATTCACAATTTGTGATAAAAGTTCCACTTATAGCTATGTCTTTTTTTTATCATCAAATAGTATTATATTAACTTAGAATATGCAACCCATTACAAGGTAGATATAATCTCACTACAAGAAAGAGTAAAACCCATAAAGAGTAGGTGGCTTCATAAAAGAGGTAATAGCTTTCGCCGTAGCGAATGAAAACTCCTGAAAGAGAACGAAGAACTCCCGAAGGAGAACATAGTTTAGTAGAAACTATACTATAAAGCATAATACTTTCTTCCAAATCCCTGAAAAATGGTATAAAACAAAACCAGGCGATTGTAGAAAGAAAT
Organism: Iberis amara; assembly: GCA_900406375.1. Lineage (NCBI taxonomy): Eukaryota > Viridiplantae > Streptophyta > Magnoliopsida > Brassicales > Brassicaceae > Iberis > Iberis amara. The sequence continues at coordinate 12,924 of OVAV01001206.1, read as the reverse complement.
ATAAATCCTAATAGGTGATATCCTAAAGCTAATACAACTCAAATAATGACAAAATAAGAAAACAAAGAAAATAAAACATTACAAAATAGCCCCAAAAAAATGGTCTAAAACCAAAATGGACTTCCAACAATTTACACAAAAACCAACTCTAGAGCCCATCTCTAAGAAGTGTGCCCTAGCCCATGTTCGAAGCCACCAGCCACCTTCCATGCCACCGACCATTAGCCACCAAGACGGCGTCAGTGAGATACGCCGAACCATCCACCAGTCTTCGCCACCACCAAGAAAAAGGAAACGAGAGGGGCAAAGGAACACCACCCACCGGAGAGTCGGCCAACCAAAATGAGACCATCGTCGCCTGCACCACCAATTGGGGCTAAAAAGCCACTGACCAGATATCTCTGCATGGAGAAAGCGGAGCCAGGACCAGCAAGACGGAGTAGGGACTCCAACTGACTTCACCTTCCTTCCGACGCCGGCAGATCGAATCGTCGACTCCAACCGAGTAGCTAACTCTACACCGCAAAACCACCAGAAACCATCTGCATGTAAGAAGAAGGAACCACCACCAGAGATTCCGATTTGCCTTGAATCATCAAAGATAATCCAGAGGCAAAACTCGAAATCAGTGGTCATCAGAAACTCATATCCACAAGCAGAGAAGACATGCACAAGGAGCCTAGATCGATCAACAACATAGCGAGAGGAGATGAAGCCAGAGACCACCAACGACAAAACCCGAGATAAAGACCGCGAAAAGAGAAAAAAAAGAGTCGCATATATACAGACCGGCGACAGCGACACGACCGTCAGTGACAAAAAGAGCGAAAGATTCACACCGGCGACTCTCAAAACGAAGGGAGAAGTTTTTAGAGAGAGAGAAGTTTTTGGTTTAGAGAAAAGTCCAGATAAAAGAAACATCACTTATAGCTATGTCAACGCTAATGGCCTAATACCTAAATGGATATGGATACATGTAATAATAAGTTATGAATTTCTATGACCCTGTTCATTTGCCAGTCGCTAGCGACAGCGACTGGCAGTAGCGTCGCTGCCACTAGCGACTGTTTTTATGTTCGTTTATTGATCGCTGATCCAGCGACTAGTCGCAGCGACCAGTCGCTAGCGATCAACGATTGAAATTTTTGATCGCTGTTTTTTTCAGCGATTAGTCGCTACTTTTAGTCGCTGGATCAACAATCAACAAATGAACACGAATCAATCGCTGCAAAAAAAAAATAATAAAAAAATTTAAAAAAATTAAAAATATAAATTATTTAAATAAATTAAATATATAAATGAAATAATTTAAATAAAAATAAAGTAAGTAAGATAAATCATAGAAAATAAACAATAAATTATTTAATAATTTAGAAAATTAAATAAAATAAATTATTTATACAAAATATTAAAAATTTAAATTAAAATTAAATTATATCCAAAAATTTTTAAAAAGAATTAAATTAAACTGAAAAATAAATAAATAAATAAAAAATTAAAATAAAATAATATATAAAATAAATTTTTACAAAAATATAAGTAAAATAGGTTAAAATAAATATTTTACATAATATAAAAATAAAATAAATAAATAAAATAAATAAAATTAACTAAATAAGCTAAATTAGTTATATAAATTTTTTAAAATTAAAAATTAAATATTTCNCTACAAACTAAAATATAATAAATTAAACTTAAGATAAATTAATAATATAATTTAAATTAATTATATAATTTAAATTATTTATATAATTTAAATTAAATAAGTAATTTTATAAAAATATAAAACATTATTTTCAAGACTTAAGATAATATAAGTTGAAATAAATTAGAATAAAGTAAATAAATCTAATAAATAAATAATTCAAAATTTTATAATAAAAGAAAATAAAAATTTATATATTTTTAAAAAGAATAAAAATGAAAATAAATTATTTAATTAAATTAACTGATAAATTATGTAAATTAATTAAGTTAATAAACTAAATAATTAAAGTAAATTAAATAAATTATAGAAATTAAATAACGAGTCGCTAGCGACTGCAAAACGAACAACATAGCGATCAGTCGCTAGCGACTGCAAAACGAACAACATAGCGATCAGTCGGTGGCGACCAGTCGCTGGCGACCAGTCGCTGGCGACTGCGAAACGAATATAGCCTTTATAAAAAAAATAAAATTAAGTCTACAAAAAACCAAACCAGTGAGAGTTCTTTTTGACATTCATAATATTTATTTCACCTGATAAACGTTTTCTCCAGAGATACACCTGCTACAAGCATAAATGAGGAAGTAATCAAATAATAATACATTTAGCAATTCCAATGTGAAGTAAACTATAAGTCAATTCAGTGGCGGAGTCAGAAACTTTTTTTTACCAGGGGCAACTATTTAAGACATTCAATCTAGATATCACTTTTGTTTGGTGTGATTTTTTATTTTATGAGTTAATTGACTATGAATTTGTCTTATATATTTAACATGATATGCATGTATTCCACAATTTAGCATATCCGGTTCGGTTCTTATTGGTTCTGGTTCAGTTCTGTTCTATATTAGAGAAACCAAAAAATACAAGAAATATTCGGTTCTTAATCGGTTTCGGTTATTATAGATCCGAAATGAACAAAATTACTCGAAAATAACCATATAATCTTCAAAATATTCCATAAAAGAATCAAAAGCTTCTAAATTTTAATATATAATTCAACTATTCGAGTCACATACAATTTCAAATTCATAAAAAATTAAAGATAATAGAATCATGATCTCAATTTCATTAAAAAGAAACTAATTCTAGTGCCTTGATCTCGCAAACAAAAATTTTTTTAAGGTGTTAAATTTTTTTTCTTTTTCTTACGGCAAAGAAGAGAGATGATCGTTAGCAAACCTTTTCCAATAAAATAATATATTAGGTAATTTATGAGTTATTTTATCATAATGAGATTTTACAAAAAAAAAAAAAAAAATTAAACTATAATATAACACACACTATATCTAAATAAAAGTTCATAAGTATTTTTAGTGGGGTTAAAATATTAATCTCCATAAAATTATTAATACTATATAATATATTATAACATTTTTTAGGTGACAAATTTTTTAAAAAAATTAAGTGGGGTCAGCTGGCCCCACTATCATTAACCTACCTCTGCCACTGAGTCAATTTATACTACAAGAAAACAAGGGTTTTTCTTACAGAGTTATTGATGGAAAATAATCCGTTATTAATAGTGACAGAAAAACTGACGGATTTTTTTGTTCGTTAGTGACGAAAATTTACTGACGGATTTATTTCGTCACTAATCCATCACTAGTTCGTCAGTAAATTTGTCTGATGTAAACTAACTCTTGTTAGCTGTTACCAACGGATATATTCGAATTTACTGACGGAATAATCCGTCCGTAATCCGTAAGTAAAAAGTTCTATAAAAACTAGAACATCCCCTCTCCATTTCATAACTTCACAAACAAACTTATAAAGATGTCTACTCCTCCATATTTTCGATTATGAATGGATGGTGAAAGGATAAATACATATACAAAGCTTTTGAACGACGAATATGCAAATGGTGGTATGGATTTCATGGAATTAGCATGTCGATAACTTCGTGCACAGAGCAGCCGTAAGTTAACATGTCTATGTTCTCTAATGTCGGAATTCTCATCATATTATGATAGATATAGTATGGAATCACTTGTATATCAATGGTTTTATGTCGGGTTGTAAGATTTGGTATTTACATGGAGAAAGACAGGTAGTAGTAGTGCTAGCGAACCATTGGCCGATATGATAGAAGAATTTATAATGGAATTAGATTTTGAGGCTGGTACGATTCAAATGGTTAATGACGTTTATAGGGAAAATATAGAGACGACGCAGGTTTCGTATGAAGAACCTAATTTAAAACCACGACAATTTTTCGGTATGTTGGATGCAGCGAATCAACCATCTAACATACCAAAAAATGGTCATTCGCCTTTATCATTTGCAAGTAGATTGATGGGGATAAAGACATCCTATAATTTGGCTGAGGAATGTGTTGACGCAATAGTCAAGTTTGTGAGGGATATCTTGCCGGAGGATAACACTGCTCCAGGTTCATATTACGAGATACAAAAACTTATTTTGGGGCTTGGATTGCCGTATCAGGTTATAGACGTGTGCATCGACAATTGTATGATCTATTGGAGACATGACGAAAACCAGACAAATTATCGATATTGTCGCAAGCCAAGGTATAAAGATACAGACGGTATAGTTTCAGTGACTTACAAGAAGATGTGGTATTTGCCATTAACCAGATAGGTTGAAGAGGTTGTATCAATTTGAGAGAACAGCTGCGAGAATAAGATGGCATGCTGAACATATATTTGATGGAAAGATTACACATCCTTCTGATACATAAGCTTGGCGTCATTTTTAGTCCACATATCCGAATTTTGCCTGCGAGATACAAAATGTTTATCTCGGATTAAGTACAGATGGATTCAGCCCATTTGGGAAGCATGGTAGACAGTATTCTCTGTGGCTAGTCATTATGATACCTTACAATTTTCGGCCATCTTTCTGTATGAGACGAGAGTTTCTATTTTTCTCTGTTCTTGTACCTGGACCAGATCATCCGAAACAGGCACTTGATGTTTTTTTCCAACCATTGATATATGAGTTAAAGACATAATGGAAGTATGGAGAGGAGGTGTATGATTTTTAAAAATCTTTAGATTACAGGTATAATATCTAGATTAGAATTTTATAATTTTAAAATTTAAAGTATTTTTTGGTATGAATTTAAAATTTAAAGTATAATTTTTAGATTAGAATTTTATAATTTTAAAATTTAAAGTATAATGATTTTTAAAAATCTTTAGACTAAAGTATAAGATTTACTTAATTTTGTATATATTTCATGTTTTTAAATTAAAGTCTAAACATGACCGTAATCTCAGAATTATATATTTTTCATACTAATATTAACTAAACATGACCGTAATCTCAGAATTACTGTCAATTTAGATCTTCAGGGTTAGAGGAAGGAGGGTCCTCCTTGGCACCGAGGCCTTCGTTTACACCTCCGCCGCTTTCCTTTTCTCTTGGCACTCAAGTGCCTGAATCTTAGGCACCACCTCATCAACCACTTCCACAACGGCTGACGTTGGAGGAGCCACCTCCACAACAGCTGACGTTGGAGGAGCTTTTGGTCCAACCAGGACGTGAGCGGTTGTTGGTGTTGGATCCATATGGCGACCACGGGGACGGGACGACGTGGTTTCCAGCTTCAAACAATGATATCTCGAAGTGCATCATGTGAATGATGCACAATCTTCTGACCGTCGCGTACCCACGTTTCGTAGACATGCCATCAGACGATCGAGAGTTTTGGTTTTACTGTTTTGCGGTAAGAATCTTAGGGTTTTATTTTAATAATCTTAACTCAAATATATACTTACTAACCTTAAATTTTTAAATCATATAGCAAAAATTCAACTGGAGCCCTGCGATTACTGCTATAGTGCGAAAGGAGTTCAAGTCTAGAGTGGGCAGGGTTTACAACAACTACATGTATGCATGGAAGGATATGTGGTTCAAGGAAGGAAAGCAGCACAGCGGAATTCCCGAGGCGCTCCTACACGACTTTGTTGAGTACTAGAGTAAAGAAGGGACTCAAGAATTATCCCAGAAGAACAAGAAGAACCAACTTAGCGAACGTGATAGTAGAGGATCTCGACTACCAACTCTTGTGCCAAGAGTTCGATCACCCGGCAGTCTGATCTGGTATGACTTAATATAGTAAATTTTTTATTTCAATCAATACTATATAACATTTAACCTTTAATTTTAAAACCGAGGTGTAAGACTGACCAGCAGTCGACGCCAATTGAAATTATACAGGATCTCCACAGGAACAAGAAGACCGAAGAGATTCAGGATCCGCTTGCTCGGGAGTTGGTCGAGACATCTCAAAAATGTCTCAAAGAGATCTGGTCTACTCAGCAGACACCAGATGATGATGACATCCCCTTGGAGACGCAGTATGATGTAGTGACTCATGTAAGTAATATTTTAATTTAATTACATACTATTGCATATTATTTATACTAATACTATATTGTTTTCTGTTTTTTTTCATGCTAAGAAGAAGTCCAAGGGCCGCATGTAATGACTCAGGTAAGTAATATACTTCGGTCAATAAATCTGTCAGTAATACTGACGGAGCAATATACTGACGGATATGACGGGTTAATTACCAACGGATATAAACCGTCAGTACATCCGTCAGTAATGTGTCGGCAGTATTTCGTCAGTATTACTGACGGATTTACTAATATAATTTCATTACCGACCATATAGAACTGACGGATTGAAACCATCAATTCCTCGTCAAAAACATTTGTTTCTGATGGAACTGTGACGAATATGTCCGTCATATCTTGCCTCAACAAGATATGTTCGAACATGTGAGAGGTTAAAATATTCAGATTTGGTTGCTTAGCATGTCTAGAATAATGTAAGCAATTCTATGAAACTGTTCTTTCTCCTTTTCAAGGACCCTTTTCTTCTCCAAAGAAAAATCTTTTGATTTCTTAATCTCTTCCTTGATTCCAACAGAATTTACATCAATTTCACTGCATGATTTGCTCAACCAAGAGAGAGCGAGGCAATGGATCAACGATTCAACATCGAGCAATGACTATTAATTTGTTGTAGAAAAAATACTTAGTCGAGCATGTTCTCCATTCCCGTATGAACTTTCCTATATGGTCTCTATCTGGAAGGTTATGTGACTTAATATCCTGCATGTGTATATATATGTATTTTCTTGGATTAAATCTGAATTAATATACAAAGTTTCAGGGATTTTTTTTTTTGAAATTTCCCTTGAAGAATGGATCAACTAAAGAGCAAAGGTGGCTCAGTGGGGAGGGGGGACATTAGGGGTGACCGCCCCGGGTCCTCCCTTGAGCCGATAATTTTAAGGTCCATTTTTTAAGAAAAAATAGTTTTAAATAGTTATTTATATTTTATTAATATTTGTAAAAAAAAATTTACAATAAAAATCCAATACATTAATTTTTGATTAATTTATCTATTAGTTTTTAATAAATTAAATTTGAGGGGCCTAAATTTTATTTTTGCCCAGGGGTCCCTAAATTTTTTGAACCGGCACTGCTAAAGAGTATATGGGAAAGCACACCTAGACCGGACGTAAAGGATGGCCTAGCCTGGTCATAATTAAGACTAGCCTAATGTGGATCCAATCTGGTCAAAGTTTATAGAATGGCATGCCCCATGAATTTACAATCTATCATCTTGGAAAAGACTTTTAAAAGTTATTTTGAAGCTAAAGAGTCGTTGGATACAAGATGGACAAAATTAAATTACCTGTGAAGTGTACGCGCGTCCAAAAAATTACTTTGAAGTGTCACTATCTTAATTGTCTTGGCCAATGTATTCTATAGGTCTCTCTATCTACCTTGTGGGTTGTTAGATACCACATGTACTCTAAAAATGTTGTAATCCTCATATTTTAAGTAATGAAAAATAATCTTCTCTTAGTCTCATCTTATGTTCTTCACTCTATTCTTCATGTCTTAGATTTATAATACTCAAATTCTAACAATGGGGCAACTACATGCAAGTTTCCTGTCAGTTCGTCAGAACTTATTTTCAATCAGATCATACAATGAAGGTGTGCAAGTAGTGGGAAATTTCATTCTTGGCTATTAACTTAGTATAGTGTCAAAAGAAAGCCTAGCCGGTAAGTTTGATGTGCATTCTTGGTCAAATTTGGGGTGTATCTTCCGGGTTGAACGACGAAACTATTAAACAGGCGCGGAGTAATAATCAGGAGTGTGACCAATGGGAAATAATCATATAGTTATTACAGAACATTAGCGAAATAGGGTGTGTAATGAAGAAGAGGGAGAGAGATAAGTAGATAAGATTCAAAGAGATGAGTCATCAGTTTCACTGCTTCAGCCTCTGGTTTGGCGAGTGTTGTATGATTTGCAATTGGGGCATTTCTGAGCCACCACATGGTACTGTACCTCTGATTTTTTCCCACAGTCGTTACAAAGTATCTGAACCTGTTTTAAAAAACCTTTAGTTATCTAATCCGCTGACTTTTATTTCTTTACTTAGTCTACTAAATGATGAGATGTAACTAAGTACCATTCTGTTCTGGTATGGTTCTGGCATTGGCGTAGCCGCAATCTCCATGTCAAATTTCTCCCATACCTTTGACATGTCGCATACAGATTTTGAGCAAAGTGGGCACGCGTATCTGTCAGTTGATACAATACTACATTACAGTAACAACTTTCTAAACAGGACACAAGCCCTTAGTAGTTATTTATACTTACTGGTAATGTTCTCTCATTTCCTCCAAGCATTTCTGATGGATTGTGTGTCCACATGGCAAAACAGACACATTGTTCCGTGATTCAAACAGGTACTGTAAGAAGAAGAAAACAGCCAGGAAAAAAAGCAAGAAGACCTTCATGCTTACCGTGGAGAAGTATAACAAAACCGACAATAAGTTTTACCTCAAAACAAATGGGACAATCATGATGCATTGCTCCTTCGATACAAGGGTGACTGTTCTTGAGAAGGATTGAATAACAACAGCCTGGTTTAGAGTCAGAGGGCTGGTTAGCTTTGTACAAATCAACAGATAGAGAAGTAATGACATTTAAGCTTATATCTCTGAAATAAATGGCATACCACATTTGTAACAGTGAAAGAAATTTTCACGTCCACCGATTCTGTAAAGAAAGAAAGATGTCAGTTCTAAACAAACTTATAGAATATGGAGGTGTATCAAAGGTGTGGTATGTTAGAGAGAAGCCCAAAGGTGTACCTGCAAATTCCACACCCATCACAGTGATATTGTCTTTTAGATGTCTGTAAAAAACAAGATAAGCAAATATAGTGAGTAGCCAACCAACCTAAAGAAACTAGTAAATCTCAAGGCCTAGTAAAACTTACATCATCATCATAGAGCTTGCAGACCTCACAAAAATACTTCCCCATGCACACATCACAATGGATACAATTTTGACGAACCTGGTGAAGACCACAGAGAGTTACTTCTTTAATGAAGCTAACAAAATGTTTGATAGCATTTTTTTCTGTTAGTGAGCATCTCATCTCATCTCATCTAAGGATGGGAGTTAGAAGTACCCACCTCTTGTTCAGTACCACAGAGAAAGCATACAACCTGTGAAGAAGAAGTCAGATATCTTGTCCACTGGGAATCAAACATAAAAAAGTGAACATAGAGTAACCAAGATATGCGCATTACTTTACCTGTTTAACTTGGTGGCGCGGTATATCATGCATTTGTTTCTGATTTACATGTATATTGTTCTGCTTCCAAGACATGATTACAAAAGTCAGCAAACTAATCTTGAGAGAAAAAGGGTAGACTAAAGAGACGGTATCCTGAAAATAGAGAACTCCACCTTCGCCTCATTATGACAGTGATGGCAACCAAAGGTCTCATTACAGCAAGGAGCTCGCACACAACATCTTCTTCTGTAATGTGGACATCTGCAAGAACGAGTGTAAATTAACCCAAGAAACAAGTTCAACTCTATGATTTTACAATTATGAAGCAAAAGTTACCCATGCTCCATTAGTCCTTTACCACTGTCTTCGTTTATTAATGACTCTGTCACTACCCTTTCTAGTGTCGGCAACTCAGATTCATCATTTGCTGAATGAGAGAGAGAATTCCTTGACATCTCACCGTTCTCTAGGTCAGACTTCTGAAGTTTCTGAGTGAAGTGGTTGAAATGTACGCTTCCCATTACAGTTATTGTCAGTGGAAGACACAGCAAGCTGATGGAGAGCTTACAAAATCTGCAAGTAGAAAAACATTTAGAAAATATATTCCTCATGCTGAGAACGTTTTATATCACCTGCAAAAACACTCGATGAACTGTTGCTTCCATCTACATTGCAGCAAACCAGTCCAATCAGCACCAAGAAAATTCAATTTTGAATTGGCTCCGGTCAGCTTACTCCAATCACCAAAACAAGAAGATTTAAAAGTATCCTGTTAAACTACTAAACACTGCCCTCTTGGTTCATGGAGCCTTCATAGATAAATAAAAGCTTAACACATTTAGTGCTCATTTCAGTCCTTGAAATGACATAAACATGGGAATAACCGGGTTAAATAGACGGGTGAATGTCCGAAGAAAACAGACCTACCTTCACTTGCCACTCTGCAAATCAAAAGTTTCTTATAGGAAGCAAAAGCCTGAAGAGTACTCTTACCAAAGAAACCCCATCTTTAAAGCTGGCCTGTTTTCTACTACCACCACCAAATGCTCGAGGGAGTAAAACCTTCATTATGGATATCCACAATACATGATTTTGGGAAACTCAATATGGGGACCTTAACTAAGGTAGAAAGGCTACAATATGGGGCCACTTTGTTGAAGACTGCCTACGAGGAACATTTGTTGATCCAACTTGAATGAGATGGAAAAAACATGGAAAACTCTAAGAGATGATAAACAGTGTAAGAGTTGAAAGATCAAGGAATATATGTAGGTAAATTTAGACTGCACAGGTCTGGGTTAGCGAAGAAGATATCCAAGAAAAAAGGCACCAAGAAAGAAAGTGTTTCTCATTGACCTATATATCACGTTCTCATGGGTTCAGACTCACCTTGAATCAGGCTTTTACTCTTCTGCAATAGCACCTAAAAGCCCTCAAGGATTCCCCAAGAAGTCCTAGTTTTTTTTCCAGCACAAAGACAGCTTCATGGTCATGGGTTCAGTTCAATACAAAACAAGTGTCAGATGTAGGTATGAAGCACAAACTACAGCTGTTGAAAAGACTTTTAAGTCAATCAATCCGTTCATCGGATGATTCGCATCCCATTCAACATAGAACAACGTATAGATGAATCAAGCTAAACTCTTCCAAAGAACGGTGTAGACTAGGGCACTATTTCCTCACCTTCTCCTAAAAAATCTTCGGGTATTTCCAAATCTATACGAGACCAGATCGACCAAACTAAAGTGTACCACAAGAATCAATCACACAATTAGAGACACATAATCAAAAAGTAAAAATACCAAGGAAAGAAGAATCAAATCACGGAGACGTAAGAAAGAAGATAAATAAAATCACAAACTACGAAATCACATTATAGATAATGAACTATCAGTCCGGCGATCTCCACCTATCAGGATCCCAGGGAGAGAAGCTGAGTTCTCCGACGATAAATTCCGAGCGCTCCAAGGAATGAACCTCCGATGGAAGAAAATCGAGTTTTCAGATAATAAGCGTCTGGTTTATAAAGGAAAGAAGATGAGGCTTCACTTTCCAGATACTTCGAATTTTGGCTATTCTTCGGGGGAAAGAGACGTCTACCAAAATGTCCTTGATTATTATTTTAAGTTGCAAAAAATATCTAAAACCTTGGTCCATCCGTTCTATTTTTATGGACCATAATTTTTTTGCGTTTTATTCAATACAAATTTTATCGATGATTTCTGCCCTATGCACGAATATTAGTTTTAAGAAATTAAATATAAATTTAATTTATTTATATATTTTAATTGATTTTAAAATTAATGCATATGATTAAAAAATTTTAAAATAGATATTTTTAAATTATTTTAAATCAGTTTGTAAATGATGATATAGAATATAAATTTAAAAAACAAAAAATCTATGTTTTCAGTTTTTAGTTAAAATATATAATAATTTTAAAAAATATATTATAAATATTTAATTAAAAAGTTTTATTAGATATGCCTAATTGAGAAAATACTAAATATTTAGTTTATAGATTTCAATATATCACAAAATAAGTTATAGAACCAAATAAATTTGTTAAATCAATTAATAGATTTGGATTAAAAAATAATTCATAGATTAAACCATATAGTAAAATTTTTAAATACTACATTGGCATATATCATAGATAATATTATTTTATCAAAGTTATTTTTGTAAAATTAAAATCAAGATTGTATTTGGTGATGACACGTAAATAAACTTATTTTATAGTAATATAAGATTATATATACTTTAGTTATTATAACATTATTCGTAATAAGATTAAATTAAAATATCAATATGATGTATCTAATACTTGGGTGGAGAAAGTATATCCAAGACCATATTAATTTCCAAGATTCTCAAGTTTAATATCTCAATAACAAATTAATACTATAATAAATCAAGTGTCTATGTGTTGACAATTATTTTTTTTTTAATTTTTTAATTTGAATGGTCAAAAACTATTTTTATTTTTAAAAATTCAATTAAATTATAAGACGATTAAATTTAACCAAATTAAATTTTATTTGATTTTGAACCATTACAAATATGTGTTTTCAAGTTGATATAATCATAGTATTATGAGATAAAAGATCTTTTTTCAAAAGAGGTTCAATTCAGAACTCTTATATATCGAAGGATTAATCAAGCAGATGAACATAGAATTGAAAAAAAAATTATACCAGAGGAAGCTCTTAAGATATCAACTTATTTCAAGATTTAATCAAGAGCCAAAAAGTTTGTCGGAAGTGTTATAGTATTATTTAGATAGTCTTGGAATATTCTAATGACTTTTGTTTGAAGGAAATGCAAACAACCATTATACGCACTTAAGCTCAATGATAATCAATATTTGGGTGAGTATTCTTCTTGTACTTTTTCCCAAGCTTGATATTGTTTTAATGGGTTTTTCAAATTTGAATTTTAATAAGGCAAGATAAATACTCTATAATAGCTCAATATTGATCAAAAGAAGACATAAGAACATAACTCATGGCCCAAGCACTTCAAATTTATATATAAAGCATGCACAATATTTATGTAAGTGTTTTTTCTCTCTTACATACATGGAGGATGAAATTATTGAATAATGAAGGTCAATGATACAAGATAATTTC
>OVAV01001205.1:0-14069 GCA_900406375.1 Iberis amara | reverse complement strand
CGGTGGCTGAGCTTGCGTTCCAATGTTTGCAACAGGAGAGAAAAGTTCGGCCGTCGATGGACGAGATCGTGGGGATTTTGCGAGGGATCAAGGGACAGAATCGCGAATTGTCACCAGATGTGGTGGATATTGAGGGAAACGAAAAAGATAACGTTGGATTGTTGAGGCATAGTATTCCTCCGCCGATCTCGCCGGAGACTGATAAGTGGACAAGCAGTTCGAGTGACGGGGCGAGTTCATTTAAAAAGTCTAGGTTTCGTCGATGGACCAATTTCGTTCAATGTACTTCCTTTTTTATTATTTTTATTTTGTAACATTCGTTCTTTTTTTCTTTTTTTTTTCCGGCAACAGAATTTTATCTACTTTCGAAATCATTCATTACATAGAGGGTTGAAGAAATATCAGACAGCAATGAAAAATATAACCCATATCAAGCCAATCAATGGCAGTCTTAACAAGAACATCAGCACATTTGTTATAGTCTCGTTTTTGATACCTAAATCTTATAAAAGAAAATCTACGCATTGTAATGTGGAAAGCTCAAATCATATTAGAGGTAACAATTACAATATATAGTCTCTATGATCTGTACATTAGGTATATAAGATTGACTACTATGTCCTTTCCATATCTATATTCTATACGCCCCCTCAAGATGGAGGGAGTTGACGAACTCCAATCTTGTTAATAAGCTCGGTAAATCTCTGTCTCGGCAACGCCTTTGTTAATGCATCAGCGAGATGGTCTTGTGTTGAGATATGTGCGACGCGAAGAGTACCGGCTGTAATATTATCTCGTACAAAGTGGTAATCCAAAGCGAGGTGCTTCATCCGGGAGTGAAAAACCGGGTTTGCGCATAGATACGTCGCACCTACATTGTCACAATATACAACCGGAGGAGACCGCGAGTGAATGCCAAGTTCTGCAAGTAAGGAAATGATCCAGCGTAATTCAGAAGCAGTATTCGCAATGGACCTATATTCAGCCTCTGTCGAAGATCTAGCAACACCCTTCTGCTTCTTTGAGGACCAGGCAATGGGAGTGGAGCCAAGATAAACTATAAATGCTTGAGTAGAGAGGAAATCATCAACATCACCAGCCCAGTCCGAGTCGGAGTAAGCATGAAGTGTTAAAGGCGAATGAGCGGAGAGAAATATGCCATGAGACAGAGTACCCGCAAGATATCTCAGAATTCGTTTCGCGGCTTGCCAGTGCAAATCAGTTGGTCTATGCATGAATTGCGAGAGACGATTGACACTATAGGATATGTCTGGTCTCGTAACCGAAAGGTATTGAAGACTGCCCAGTAATTTTCGATATTCTGTAGCATTCTCAAGTGGCTGACCAGATGTGAGTGACAGTTTTGGAGCAGAGGCCATCGGTGTTTGGACTGATTTTGCATCGAGCATATTGAGCTTGGTGAGTAAATCAATCACATACTTGCGTTGCATTATATGCATACCTTGAGGAGTTCGTACAGCTTCTATACCCAGAAAATATGAGATGTCTGTGGGCTGTTTTAGTGAGAAGCGTTTAGCAAGGGCAGTGAGAAAAGACTCAATTGCTGTCGCTGGCGTGCCGGTGACGATAATATCGTCGACATAGACAAGAACATAGATGAGAACAGCACCTTGGGTATAGATGAATGCCGATGTATCAGCAATGGAGTTGATGAAGCCAAGCTGTAAAAGATGAGTCTTCAACTCGGTATACCACGCTCTCGGCGCTTGTTTAAGTCCGTAGAGAGCTTTGCGCAAGCGACAAACATGATTCGGACGATCGGGGTCCACAAAACCAGGAGGTTGTGTGACATAGACTTCATCATGTAAAGTTCCTTGCAAGAAAGCATTATTCACATCCAATTGTTTGATAATCCAATTGGACGAGACCGCCAATTTCAGAACCAGCCTCACCGTGACAGACTTGACCACGGGACTGAACGTCTCTGAGTAATCTAGACCATATTGCTGAGAAAATCCCCGCGCAACGAGACGTGCCTTATATCTGTCAAGCACACCATTAGACAGATATTTGAGTGTATAAATCCATTTCGTGGGAATCACATGCTGACTCTTGTTGGGTCGAACCAAATCAAAGGTATGATTAGCAACTTGCGCATCATATTCTTCACTCATAGCCTGTCTCCAGTTCTGATCTCTCATTGCTTGGTTTATGGTGGAGGGTATTAAAGGTTTATTATCAGAGGCAGTGGTTAAGTAGGCGAATCGCTGGTTTGGTTTGGTGATTTTATTTTTGGCTCGTGTTCTCATAGGGTGATTATTCTTTGGTGGTGATGGAATTGGAGCAGGTGAAACAGAGTTTGGTTGAGTAACAGAGGAAGATGGAAGTGACGATAAAGGAAGTGATGGAACAGGGACGTTAGGTGTTTGGTGATTGGGCGTGGTATTTGGTTCATCTCTGGAATCATCTGTACCTGCAATACCAACTGTTTCAAGTGAATTAGTTCCTAAATCAGGTGCAGCAGTCATACCTGAAGGTATTAAAGGCTGCGAAAGAGCTCGAGCCGGGGGTGCAGACACTAGAGACGAGTTGAGTCGAGCAGGAATAAGAGGGACCCGAGTACACGCATGAGATTGACTAGGAACAGGTGTATCAAGTGCTGAAGTTACAGGTTGGGGTTTGGAGAAGGGGAACTCTGTTTCGACAAACTGAACATGTCTGGATGTATATATTCGACCAGACTGGAAATCAAGACACAAATAGGCACTTTGAGATAGTGAGTAACCAACAAACACACAAACCCGAGACCGAGATTCGAGTTTATGCTGCGTATAAGGACGAAGCCACGGGAAACACATACATCCAAATACCCGAAGCTTGAGATAATTTGGTTGTTGTTGAAACAGCTTGAAATAAGGTGAGATATCTCCGATAACCTTTGATGGCATTCAATTAATAAGATATGTGGCAGCCGCGAATGCATACGTCCAGTAAGTGTTAGACATTGAGGCCTGATGGAGTAAAGCTAATCCCGTCTCAACGATATGCCGATGTTTACGCTCGGAGATACCATTATGTTCTGGTGTATGTGGTGGCGTTGTTAAGTGAGAGATCCCATGTTCAGTCAAGTAAGGTCTTAAAGCGATGAACTCACCTCCATTGTCTGAGTATAAGCATTTGATCTTCTGTGAGAATCTGTTTTCAGCCAGTTTAACGAATGCAATGAATGTGGGTGTGACATCAGACTTCTTCTTTAAGGGAAAACACCAGGTGTACCGGGTATGATGATCTACAAGAACTAAGTAATACTTGTAAGCATCGATAGAGAATACAGGTGAGGTCTAGACATCACTATACAAGCACTCAAGAGGAGTTGAAGTAGTAATTGTATTAATGTGAAAGGGAAGCTTATGCGATTTATTGATAAGACAATGAGAACAAGGGCTGCTAGTTTGTGAAACAGATGATGAATAGGGTAAAGAAAATTGCGAGACAATAGTTTTTAAAATAGGAGAAGCGGGATGTCCCAAACGGGAATGCCATAAAGATAAAGAAGTTTTTGAGCTAGGTGAAGCAAACAACGACTTAGGAGTGGTGTTTGTGACCGGCCACTCATACAACTCGTCTCTAGTTCTGCCTTGGAGTAACCGAACCCCCGTGCTGAGATCCTTCACCTGAAAATGAGCAGGAAAGAATTCAATGGAAACATTGTTAGTATTACAGAGACGATACACAGAGATAAGGTTCTTTTGGATATGTGGAACACAAAGTATATCGTGTAAGGATAAAGTACGAGAGGTAGTAGGGAGAGAGGCAGAACCGAAGTGAGATATGGAGAGGTCAGACCCATCAGCAATAGTTACAGACTCTGCACCATTATATGGTTGGTGTAGTGAGAGATTACTCAAGTCAGTGGTGAGATGATGCGTCGCGCCGCTGTCGAGGATCCAGTTGTTGGCATTAGAGTTTGTGGTTTGGACCATATTTGCTCGCGGCTGCCAAGGCATAGGTGAGTTGAACTGTCGTGGTTGAGGCGGGTACTGAACAGAGGAGTTCATGTACTGTGAGCAGCGTTTCGCACTGTGTCCATAGACACCACAGATCTGGCAGCGACCTTGATAACCACGGGATGAAGATTGATCTGACCGTTGAGCAGAGTTTTGTTGCCAAGTCTGATTGAAGTTGCGATTGTTGCGAGAAGGCGTGTTGCTGATGCGAGTATTAGCAGGTGTAGACCTGCGGTAATTGACAGCATTGGCTGTGACTGGTGTGGAAACAGCGTTGTGAGAGAGAGCCTGAAGTTTTAATTCATGATTAATCAACTTCTCCTGAATCTCAGGAAGTGAAGGAGAGATCTCACGTCCCTCGAGCTGATCAATAACCGATTTGTATTCCTCAGGGAGACCTTCAACAATATAGTCAAGCTGATCCTCCAGTTCCAATGGTTTCCCAAGTATCGCAAGTTGATCAAAACGTTGCTTCAGACCTTGAAAGTACTCATCGATGGAAGCAGTACCTTTGGTCCAATGTTTCAGGTGCTGACGAATCTGGCGAATGTGTCCTCTACTCGGTGTTGCATATGTGGAAGCAAGAGTAGTCCAGATCGCAGCAGAGGTGGTGGTCGTGGCTAGAACAGATTGAACCGGCAGAGAAATCGCACCGATCAATGCACTGTAAATCAGTTGGTCCTGTCTTGTCCAGACAGTAAAGGCATCATTAGTAGTTTCAACACCAGCAACAATGAGTGTAGCAGGTGGAGCCGGAAGAGCACCAGTAATGTAACCATCGAGATTGTATCCATTCAACAGAGCTCGAACTTGACGACTCCACATGATATAATTGGAGGATGTCAACCTGGTGACATTGCTCATATTCACATTAAGAATTGAAGCAGAATCAGAGACTGGAATTGATTCAATGGAAGTGTTCGTCATTGGGAAGAAGAAGAAGGTGGCGGCTAAAGAGATTTTTTTTTAAAAAAAAATAGGTATCGTAGGCTCTGATACCATGTAATGTGGAAAGCTCAAATCATATTAGAGGTAACAATTACAATATATAGTCTCTATGATTTGTACATTAGGTATATAAGATTGACTACTATGTCCTTTCCATATCTATATTCTATACGCATCCAATGTTGCACCGTGTTTACCATGGATTCTATCCGTCGATTGGTAAAATTATTGTTGAGTAGTTGGTTGACTATCACACTATCGCTTTCAAAATCAACATTTTGATATTCCAAATACAAATTGATTGTAATGCCCACAAAATTGCATTAAGTTCTGCTTCTTCCACAAATAATCGCCTTTTAATTTTACCAATGCCACAATGAAGAAACTGACCATGGTTGTTTCTAGTGATCCAACCCATATATGAAACGTGATTTCCATCATAATGTGAGACATCATAATTGACTTTTATTCTACCATGTTCGGGAGGATACCATGAAAGTGAAAAAGCTTGTTGTTGAGTAGTATGTGCTTCTTGAGCCCTTTATTATGATATATATATATATATGAGTTTTATGTATATGGGCTTGTTGTATAAGGTTATAGATTTCCTAGGTATAAATACCTAAGAACTCTCACTTTGTAATTTTGAAATTTTGAGTTAAGTTAATACATAATCTTTTATGGCATCAGAACCGAAAAGGCTTGGGAAGTTTGATTCTGAAGAAAATCTCAAAATCATCATACAATGAGATATAAAAATCGAGGTATTGTTTGTTCTTATTTTTTGAAGTATGGTCATGATATTCAATCTTGTTATCAAGTGAAAGGATATCTTGATTGGTGGCTGGAAAAGTATGGAGAAAACTGAATGAACGAGGGTTTTCTGGAGAATCAAAGAAACTTATGTATTATGACGACGTTTCTGGAATTAACGTCGTTTATGAAATTATGTAACTCGTGTGTGTAACACACAAAAACGGGACGTATCACACATCGGGTCGAAAGCGATGACATGCTTGACGAAAGAGCAGTAAGCAAGAATTGTTCGGTCGTTTGGATCAACATCATAACCTGTAAAACCAGTTTGTAAGATTACAAATGAATGGATTATTGATAGTGGAGCGTCAGATCATATGAGATGGACATTGAATCATATGTTCGATGTATATCGAGTCACACCAAGTATGGTTGGATTACCAATTGTAACTACAGTTGTTTGTGATAAAAAAGAGAGTGTGGTGTTGACAGAATCGTTAACGCTAAAAGATGTTCTTTTTGTTGAGGAATTAAAATGGAACCTTCTCTCAGTATCTCAAGTGGTCGATGACAAGAATTGTATAGTGGTGTTCGCTAAGACATGTTGTTTTTTGCAAGACCTTGGTTTGCAGATTCCAATTGGAGTAGGAAAACAGAAAAAGGACTGTATTTTCTACAAGGTAATGAGTGGCTTCGACATGTCAAGAAATTGGGACGTTTGGAGTCTTTGGAGATATGGGATAAGAGGATTTGTCACGCCTATGAGAAGCTGATAAGAAGATTGCCGGTGGTTGACCTGAAGAGTGCATGTATCTCTTGTTGTGATATTTGTTTTGAAGCAAAACAATGCCGTAATGAGTTTCCATTGAGTAGTGATAAAACAATGGAATGTTTTGAGATGATTTACTGTGATTTATGGGGACCATACTGAACATAGAGTTAATGTGGAGCTTATTATTTTCTCACTGTAGTGGATGATTTTTCAAGAGCTATATGGGTTTTTTTCTTGCAGATAAGAAGCAGGTGGAGAAAACTATGGTGGATTTATTTGCTCTCATATTGAGATAATTTGACGAGCATGTGAAGGTTGTGCGTAGTGATAATGTAAGTGAATTTATGAAGATGAGGAATTATTTTCCGGATATAGGAATTGTTCATCAGGCTTCCTGTGTGGGGACTCCTCAGCAAAATAGGAGAGTACAAAGGTAACATCGTCATATATTGAATGTGGCACTAGCATTGATGTTTCAAGCACATCTACCAATAAGATTTTGGGGTGAATGTGTATTGAGTGCTGCATATTTAATCAACAGGACACCATGTGAGTTACACAAAGGAAAAAGACCTTATGAAATCATCTTTGGAAAAGATCTTGTGTACAGTGAGATACTGATTTTTGGGTGCCTCGCTTACGCGTATAATCAAAAATGCAATGGAGAAAAATTTGTGAGTCGAAACATGAAATACATTTTTGGGGATCCTTATACGAAGAAAGGATGGACGTTATTTGATTTGGACACACATGACTTATTCATATCTCGTGATGTCACTTTTGTTGAAGAAATATTTCCCTATTTAGAGGAAACAATTTTTCCTAGAGTAGACAAAGTTGATTCGGAAAAATTGGGGTCTTTTGAGGAAATTGTTGATGTATATGAAGATGATGAGGTTCTACCACCACAATCGACTGTCGAAATAGTAGCACTAGAGGAAGTGACTATTGTAACAGAGAATGAGAATGTGGCAACAAAGACTGTAGAGGTTGTTTCACGTCTTGAGTCTGAGTCACAGGCTGAGACTATGTGTAACACAAAACTGGGTAGAGGAATGAGAAGGAAAAAAGCGTCAGTGAAGTTACGTGACTATGTGCTTAATAAAGTGATCAAACTGCGTCACACACAAAACTGCAGAGTACAGACAATGAGTACGGTCTTGAAAAATTCGTGAATTTTGACAGATTTTATGAGTCCCACATGTGTTTCTTGGCTAGTATAACTGCAGCAGTTATGCCGCGATCGGTTAATGAAGCAATGAAGTGTCCAAAGTTTAAAGATGCTATGCGATTAGAGGTGGAAGCCTTGGAACGGAATAAAACTTAGTCAATTGAGCAACTACGACCAGGTAAACGTGCGATTGGATGTAAGTGGGTTTATACTATCAAGTATAATGCATATGGAACGATTGAGAGATATAAGGCACGCCTTGTAGCCTTAGGTAATCGCCAAAGAGAAGGGATTGATTATTCTGACACATTCGCTCCCATTGTGAAGATGAGCACTGTTCGGTTAGTTTTCAAAGTGGCTGCTGGAAAGAATTGGGAACTACATCAAATGGATGTGCATAATGCATTCTTCCATGGTGACTTAGAAGAAGAAGTATTTATGACTCTTCCTCAGGGTTTCATCACTTCTAGCAAAGGTATGGTATGTCATTTTCATAAATCATTATATGGTTTTAAACAGTCTCGCGTTGTTGGTTCGCGAAACTCTCAGATGCGCTTGTGAGTTATGGCTTCTTGCAGAACAAATTTGATAATTCTCTGTTCTCACTGGTCAATGCTTCTATACAATTGCATGCTCTAGTGTATGTGGATGATCTTGTTGTGACATGGAACTCTCTTGTGGAAATTCAGAAATTCAAGACTTACTTGAGTGGTTACTTTCATATGAAGGATTTGGGGAAGCTTAAGTATTTTCTCGGACTATAAGTTGCGTGAAGCAAGGACGATATTTATCTATCACAGAGAAAATACGTTCTTGATATTATTGCTGATGTTGGGATGCTTGGCGGTAAGCCCGTTGATTTCCCGATGGAGCCGAATCATTAGTTAGCAAAATATACCCGGAAAGAGCTTCTTCATCCATATGAGTATAGGATAGTTGTTGGACGGTTGATTTACCACTCTGCTACTAGACCGTATATTGCTTATTCGGTACATATCTTGTCTCATTTTATACAAAAGTCAAGAGAAGATCATTAGACTGCTGCTTTGAGGGTTATTCGATATTTGAAAGGGTTTCCAGGGTTAGAAATACTTTTGAAATCTGAAAACAACTTTCATTTGACAGCTTGGTGTGATTCAGATTGGACGGGTTGCCCTCTTACGCGAAGATCATTGAATTGATGATTAGTTCAACTTGGAGATTCTCCAGTGTCTTGTTGTATAGGGTTATAGCTTCCCTATTTATAAATACCTAAAAACTCTCATTTTGTAATTTTGAGATTTTGAGTCTAGTTAATATAGAATCTTTCACCCTTTTAAAACGTAGCCATTCATAAAAGTCAGCACATACGCAGTTACAAATTTCCACACATGTAATCATTTCTTTGTCAAAAAGTAATTAATTATGTGCCTTCCATAGTCTTCAAATCACAAAAATAGGAAGGCATCTTATGAAGTCATCATAACTAGCCATATGATTGAGTTGAAAAAGATAACACAATTTGGTTTCTAAATCAACAGAGAACTTATAGAGGAACAAGAATTGTAAGCCTAACTAACGCAAGACCGAAGTGGCATAATTGAGAAAAATAAGAGTTCAGATGTTGTCTTTTGTGTACAACAGTATGGACACTACGGATGTACTAATATATGGCGTCGAAGTAGATTGTCTATATTAGCCAAAGATTTTGAACACAAGCACCAACATAAATGTTGTAGTTTTGGTGGAATATCATCTTTCCAAATCATTGTAGCTAACTTATTTGGTATATGAATATGGTTGTCATCTTCTACACTCAAAAATTCGCCACATGATAGCATGTTTTGGCCGTATATATGTCATCTCTAGTATATAACCAATAACAAATATCTTTTATCTTTCGAGGAGGCAAAAATATCTTCCAAATAAGAAAGTGTTCCTCAACCAAAATAATAAGTGTAATCTGTGATAGTAGGATTTTTCAGTGGTTTACTAAAGTTTAATTCCCCAACATACTATCATAGTCATTGCATATGGGTTGTCAATCCAATTGGGTGAGTTATTAACCAGAAAAGATATGATCATAATCTACTAATCAAGCTAAGTGATTAAATTTTTTTTACTAACAATCTTAACTAAACAGAACAAACAAGAAGCTAAACCTAAACATAAGAGTTAACATGCATTAATCAATCCTAACCAGATAAGCAGTGAAGAAGACTTGAACAGCAAATAAGTAAGTAAACAAGTGAAGCTTGAAACAATCAGAGAATAAAAATTCCTAAGGATGGGGTAATTGATTAGTGATCCTCCTTAATCTACCTAGATGCTTAACATACCTCAAACAAGAGCTGATCCCTAGACAATAAACTCATAAACAATCAGATTCAATCTCTTGACAAATGATCTCAAGCTAAGCTATATCCAGATCTAACTCTCATTAACAGAACCCAACCTAGCAGGCATGAAGAAACAGTCTATTAAAGACAATAAGCACCATAAACAACCAATCTCTTGGGATAGGAATGCAAATCTCTGAAATCAGTTGGTTCAGACATTTCATCAAACACCGTATGGGTGTAGAAATATACATTAAGAACACTTGATCAGAAAGAAACAGGCACTAAGAACATTGAAACAGAAAAGATAAGCTTAAGCACCTACTAGATGAAATATTCAACACTAATCTATCCCATCCTGAAGAATCCAGAATTACTATATATATGCACATGAAGAACACAAACCCAGAAAACCCAAAAAATGAAATAGACATGTGAATCATCAAGATCAGGTTTATATTAGTAAGGATGAACAAGATTTAAACATAAAAACGAAATGAGATTTAAGTGCAATGATCAAACTTTCATAAATGCTCAAGAACACAAACCTAGAAAATGATGATCAAACCCAGAAAATCACATGCACCAGATATTCATGAAGATTTAACTAAGATTAACAACTAGAAACAAGAATCAAAACCAGAATTAACATATATTGAAAGATCAAAGATAGAAGATTCAAGAACATCAAACCCATAAAAGAGAAAAAAAAACCTGGAGTTTGAAACCTAAAACAAAGCATAGGATTAAAGGGTGGGCGTATACCAAGTTTATATACTGGTTTAGGAAAACCCTAAACCACTAAAAGATAAACCATGTGAGTTTGGAGGCTTGACTTGGGATGAATCCAAGTAGCTTGGTTGTTGCTGCATCTTGACTTGGCCATCTTGGCCACGCAGCTTAGCCGCTGCAGTGACTTGGTTGAGCTGGATTGATCCTGACTCGGCTGTTGGCCGAGTGGTCTGGCCGAGTTGCTGAGCCTAATTGTCTTGACTTGCAGCTAAGTGTTTCACTCGGCTATTGGCCGAGTGCCTTGGCCAAGTCAGCACCTCTCCTCCTTCATCTCATCCATAATGTTCCAAAAGCTTCCCATGTACCTAAATTAACTCCAAAATACAACATGTATGCAATATTCATGCAAAACTATCCTAAACATACAAAGTTACTATAAAGAACTATAAATGAAACAAAATGATGGCAAAACATAAGCAAAATGATAACAAATATATGCCTAGAACATGTAAAATACAGAGATATCAACTCCCCCAAACTTAATCCTTGCTTGCCCTCAAGTAAGTAAATCATAAGCTCGAGAAGAGTTTTGAAAATGGAAACTCAGAACTAAAATGTGCTGATAAACTAGATGAAATCAATGTTTAAGTTAATAGTTCTAGAATGCAAAGTAATTTTATTCTACTTAAAAACTTAAGTCATACTCATCAAACCATATCCATATCAGTTCTAACCTACACATGCATTCAAATCCACATATCCCTTTAACAGTCATTAAACAGAAACCATGGATGCAGTTATGCACATTCATTGAACTCATTTGGCCTCAGGACAGGTTAAGAGAGAAAGATGGTCCCTTCATACAATTGTTAACATTTTCAGAACAAGAATCACTCAAAAGGGAATGAGTTTTAGCAGAATGCTAAAGGTAAGAACCAATATATGCATACAAGAATAGAATCTCATCTACCTAATAACATAGAAGCTAAGAGCTTTCCTATTTCTAAACCCAATAACATATCCTATTTTTACCCTTTACAGCTCAAAGATAACATCATAGTTCCCATTTCCTTTTCTTCTTTTCTTTTTCTTATCTTAGGAGAGATTTCTTTTCTTTTTACTTATAGCTGATCAGTTTCTTTCTGATTTTAGCAGCTATGGCTTTCATTTCTTTTTATTAAATTATAGTTCCTAAGCTTTTGCCCCTTTTTCTTTCTGTTTTGCACAAAACCATACTTTTTACATTACACTACTCCAACCAATTACTAGATCATATTGTTTCTTTTTTCTTTTTCTTTTTCTTTCCTCTCATAAGATTTCTTAGCCATTTTCCTTTTCCTTTACCCTTTACGAATATGTTCTTTTCTTTCTCAATCACCCTAAATACCCATAATGAATTCCATCTAGTCCTATCTAGTACAAAAATTGTGAACTAGAACTACATGAAATTTTATTCCTGTCAGCTCAAACCTAACACTTTATACCAAGCTCATTATAGAAAAAGACCTTACACTTAGTACAAATACATGGTTTGAAAGAAAGCTAGGATTAAGGTGGGGAATCTACTTGGACTAACAAGAGTGGTAAAATGGTAAAAGATAATTAATAGTCAAGTTCAGGTTCAAATAAATAGGGACAAGCATCATATCAAAATATGCTTCAATAAAGAAAAGATTATGTAATTACACATTCCAAGCGTGGTTTGTTGGTGTCAAAATCCCCTCACCAAAATTTCTTCTTATTTATAAAGTTGTGACACAGAGTGCTCAGTACATAATGACCTTAGAAGGACTCATCAAGATGATATTCTACCTAAGGATAATCAATGAACGCCTAAGCACTCAATATCCACTATGACGCAGGTGGATCGAGAAGAGATTTGAGAGATGTGAGACTGAGTCATAACTGCTCAGAGATTCCCGGGGAATATGCCGAGGTCGTGAGTGGTGAAGGTTCAAACTGAGAAAGAATATCAGAATTGCTGCCTGAGATTTCCGAACGGCTCAACAAGGATCCAACAGAATTGAGAGAGATAAGGATCTTTTTTACTTTTGGATTTATTACTTTGTATGCGAGCTCATGCTTTAGAGCAAATTCATCAATCAATATAAACTTTGATTCCACAAATTGGCGCCGTTTGTAGGAAATTTAAGATTTTCTAACGCAAAAGAGTATAACAACCAGATCCATCACAACCATGGCCGAAGGACACCGACTGCAGCCAGAGGTGTACACTAGCACGATCCAGGCGCTCCGTCAAACCATCTAGTCTATGTCAGAGAGACTAGAAATTCAAGACGACTGTGCCAATCTCTCCTTGATCGTCTTAACAAGATGGAAAAAGAATATACGGATCAAACCAAGGCGATCACCTAGTGCCTCGACCGAGTGACCTCAACCCATCGACGGTCGCTCCGCCCATCAACGTGATGATACCCCATCGCTAGGGAACATCCAGGAGATTTTCATTCACTCCAACACCCAACTCTATCAAAACTCATGTGCACCGTGCGGGCACCACAAACACCCCATCGAACAGTTATTCCCGCGATGAAAAACATACCTCAAGAATTGACCGACCTTAGGAGAATGTCGATTAATCAAACGATACCAAACGTATCGCGGATTCCGAGGGCAATCACGAACAGATAGACTTGTCCCAAGACTTGGACGACGGATCCAAGGAATATGAGGACAATTGCCAGCCCTCCTCCCAACCGACCAAACGATCTCAACCCTCAACCCAAGAGATCCTGGATATAAAAAACTCTCTTCAAGAGTTTGTCCACCAAATGAACTCTAATGTTCACCATGTGATCAGCTCTGCGCCCGAGCTAGACCAACTGATGGAGGAAACTCTGTGGAGTCCATACGCTCTGCACATCAAAAATGCAAAAGTGCAAAATCCAGAAAAGATCAAAATCCCATTCTACAAGGGAAAAACAGATCCCAGCGCGTACATGACAGCCTTCCACATAGCGGTCGGCTGAGCACAATTCGACAAACACGAAAGAGACGCAGGGAGCTCCATAGACCTCATCTTCAAAGAGACCTTAGTCAAAATGGACATAGACTTATCTCAAACAGAAGAACCCCCATGCCCCTGACAGTTTTCACGAGCGAGACTTCTATGACACTTGGGATAATCAAGTTGCTTATGCACGCATCCAGTGTTTCTATGATGGTCGAATTCATTGTGATGGACTACCCAACAATATAAAACGCCATTCTGGGAACACCTTAGATAAACGTAACGAAGGCAATACCTTCCACCTAACACCAATACATTAAATTTTCGACCAAAGAAGGAATCAAAACCATCAAGGGGAGCCAAAGATCGATTCGTGCTTGCTATGTGGCTAAGAGATATCACTCGATTTTGATGCTTTTTAGTGGGTATTTAT
>OVAV01001204.1:0-14073 GCA_900406375.1 Iberis amara | reverse complement strand
TATATATATATATATATATATATATATATATATCTTTATATTACTTTTAAAATGATGTTATTATAATGATGAAATAATTGTATTTTGTTTAAGTTATGTGAATAAATAATTTAGTGTATTAATAGAATTAGTAGTATAAATATATGAAAAAATTATTTATCTTATAATTTATAAAGTATTTTTTTCATTTATATATCTTGATTAAGAGACTGAAGTTTTTAATAATCTATACTTAATTGAAATATTGATATGTTTAGTTATATATCTATAATATTTTTAATATGACTTTGAAACAAAATTTTAATATATCGATTTATATTTACTGTAATATTAATATTAGTATCAAAATACAATACAAACAAATTCATTAAAATTTTGCTAATGTATCTTACAAAAGGAAAAAAGATCTCTGAGAATTGTTTCTGGGATCCGGAAGAGAAAACTTCTCCCAATAACTAAAAAATATATCATGCATGTTAATATGAATAATGGAAACTCTATTATAACCATTTCTGTACATTCAAAACTTCCTTTTCTCGATCTTGATTTGCGTAGAATTTTAGGATTATCGTCCGAGTTGAATCAGAGAGGTCTGAATTCACGCGAGTGTCCTAGAGTGACTTTTTAATACCATATCATTAGGTTGTCTCATCCTCGCCGTATCAAGGCAAAAGTCTCGTCTTCACCGGTAAAAAATCGACTGAAAAGAGAGGTCCATAGGAACTCGAGTGAAACGAGAGGGGAATCCGAGAAGTTCTCGCACGGAACAATGGGCATCCCTACCAGGAAATATGTATTGTACAAAGTCCAACAAATTGTATTTAAATACTTTTGAATTCAATTATACTAAAAGGTTATCAAAAGTTAATAAAATACCACCCCTTTAAATATTGTATGTATATAATTAGCATGATCAATGACATATTTAGTATTTTGTATATATGGTAATATAGAAACAATGACAAAATAAAAATGTATAAAACAACATACATAAATTTATGTATTTCTAACATATGAAAATCTTATCTTCTAAATAAATATGAAGTGTAATAAGACATGTGATACAAATGAACTTGTTAAAAAAATGAGATTAAGTTAAACAATAAATATGTTGTTCTATACAACAAAAAGTTGTCACTTTATTATTGAGCTTATATTAATGTTAAATGGTATCACCAATCATGTTCTATAAAGTACTTTTAAGTATATTTATAAAAGATTTGATAAGGATATTGTAGTTGTTCAGCAACAAAGGAAAAAGAAAGAAAAATGAAGATGAAAATGAAATTAATGAAATATTTTTTTATTGGTGGTTTGTAAATAATATATTATTGTAATAATTATTGCTTTATGTCTAACTACTTTAATCATATTGTCTTACACTATCTTTATATATGTTTATGCTTCGGAAGCTACTTGGACTATTAAATTTTCCTATCAATTATCAAACTACTCGTAATGAAAAACTATATTTCCATTTACCAGAAAAACAATTTATTTTTTTCAAAGATGATGATGATATTAATATAAACACTGATAGAAAAACTACTAAAATAACAATTCTTTTACCTAATTTGATGTGAATGAGAAGAATTTAAAAGCACGGAAGCTAAAGTAAGCAAAGATACCAACAAAATTAATTTGGGATGGTGGAAACTGAAAGAAATAATTACGTTCTACGAAATTGTAAAGAAATTTACTACTTCTAAATCTTTTTAAATATAGATAAAGGACCATGAACTTTCGAAGAACTGAGAACGTACAACCAGAGACATATGCACATTAAATATAAGAGGTGCAAGTGCACCAACAAATTTATTATATAATACTATTATCTTTGTATAGAAAACTAATTATGCATCCATTCAATTTTTTTTGGTATGTACCAACTCAATTTTTTCATTCTCTTTTAAATTACATCATTCAATTTTATAATTCAAAACTCAAATTTATAAAACCATCTCCATGTATTATCTTTGATATATGCTTTCATTTCACTTTAAACATTTTTCAGTTCATTTAATATCGAGTTTTCATTGATTTACGTATTTGATATAAAATAAATATATATTTTAAACTTCTGTTAATTGAAATATTCTTTTATAAAAATTAATTATAGAGTACTCTTAGTATTTTTAAATCTTTTCAATATTTTAAAATGAAATATATGAGGTTTAGGCAATCAATAGAAGAAAATATACTACCTCTCCCTTCTCTCTACAAAAGAAAAAAAGTTTGATCACCTTTCGTCTTCGTACTTTCTCTTTGTCACCGGCGTCCGGCCTTAGGCCGGCGCCGGTCGCATGTACATACGGTTCTTCGGCTTCGTTCTCTGTTCCTTTTTCTATCTTATATGTTCTAGTTCGATGTGTCTCTTCCTCCCTCTTGTCCAGCCACTTCGAAGCTCCTCTTTTATGGTTGACACGACTCAGCTCCTGCTTCTAACCAAGGTTCCAACTCTCATGGTGCCTATATGCACCGGATCTGGAGTTTGAAGCTCGAGTTTTGGTGTAACTTTGTCGATCTGGGGTTCCGATGCTGCTTGGACTTCGAGTCTCTTCCTCTTCCGCTACATGCTCTCACGGGTATCAAGCGATTTGGATGGAGACTCGCTGTCCGCTCTCAGCTTCTTCAAGGTCTCTTACTTGGACATATGGGTTTCTACTTGGCTTCATTTTGGACGAATCGGGTGGAATTAGGTTGGCGGAAGAGATTGCATGCAGGGCTTAGGGACAGAGTTTTGTTGGCGGCAGTTCATCACGCGCTTCACCGTTTTCATGGGCCTGGATTTTATGTTTTGGTTTCTAGGGTTTCTAAGTCCGCTTGTAATTATGGCCATGTTTTGGTTTGTTTTAGTTTATTAGTTCTTTCTAGTTCTAGTTATGACGTCTTATAAGTTCTGTTAGGTCAAGGAGGAGGACATTCCCATAAGGACATGTCTCCTCAGTCCAAATCCCATGTCGGTCTTTACCGGCAGAAAAGGGCGTTAGGGGTCTTAATAAGTCTTGCTTATGGGCTTGACATGGTCATCCTGATTATGAGATTAGTTCAATTTCTGTTAGAAGTTTTCGTTTCACCTCTTCAAAGAGGTCAATTACCCTGTGGGATTGTAACTTCCCTCGGTGGGATCTCATGTACCCTATGTAGGTGTTCACTCTTTGATTTAATATAACAAGTTGGCGACAAAAAAAAATGAAACATATGAAATAAATTTGTATATTCGTAATATATAATATAGTGTATGCTTGTATTTATGAATATTTATATTATGTATCAAATTATATACAAGTAATTAGTTAAATACATTACATAATTATAAAACTAAATGAAATACGTAAATTAATTTTTCATCCAACAAAATTTTATTCTAGATCTGCTCCTGAACATATACAAGCATTTCTAATTGTGTGTTGTGATTATGCTTATTATTTCCTAAGACAATTTTTTGGTGTTTTATGTGAGAAGTAACATACCAAAATAAAAAATAAAAAAGAGAATGATAATTTAAGAGTGGTTGTGGATTAAATAATTGTTCGTTTCTTCTATATTATTGGTTAAACTAGGTTTATTCCCGTGTTACGACACAAATGTTTTTAGTTTTTCCTTTGAGTTGGTATTATTTTTGTAAACATGATATACTTTATTCTGTTTATAATTATTTCATTTTAGATTTTATTTTTTATATTATTTTGTAAATATGATGTATCTTACTTTTTGCATAATATAAAATAAGAAGAGCATTTTGGAGATGAAAGAAGAGCACCTTGAAGATGATGAGATAAGTAGATTTTTTTATATCATGTGTCACGTTCTAAATAGTCATACAAATTTTCTTTTATCCTTAATCTTTAAAACAAAGTTTCTTCTATTTAAGACATAATGCTTTAGACATACTTACTAACATTGATATAAATTTTGGCGCCTAAAGCCCTTGCTTTAAGATCTCTCATGTCTGCAAACTTTGTTCTTCCAAGGGCTTTAGTAAGTATGTCTGCCTTCTGTTCTGTTCCAGGGACATGCTCCACTTCAATCTGTCCATTCTCTACACATTCTCTAATGAAATGGTATCTTCTGTGTATGTGTTTACTTCTTCCATGGAAGACCGGATTCTTTGTTAACGCAATGGCAGAACGATTATCTATCCGAATGATCGTAGCTTCACACTTGGTCCCTGTAATTTCACTTAACAAGTCTTGTAACCATATACCTTGTCTTGCTGCCTCTGTTCCAGCCATAAACTCGACTTCACAAGATGATAAAGCTACAATGTCTTGTTTATGTGAGCACCAAGAGATTGGTCCTTTGCCAAGATAGAAGACATGTCCGCTCACACTCTTACCATCGTCAATGTCGACGTTATGGCTTATATCACTGTACCCTATAAGCTTCGGTATGGTTGTCTTGGATCTTTCAAACACTAACCCGAGCTATGTTGTCCCACGTAAGTATCGAAGGACATGTTTCATAGCTGCTCCATGAGACTCCCTTGGACTCTACATATAACGTCTCAATACACCCACCGCAAATGACAAGTCTGGTCTCGTATGGAGTAAATACCTTAGGAAACCAATATTCTTTCTATACCCTGTGACATCTATTTCTTTCTCATTCTCGGACTTAGAAAAACGAAGTCTTGTCTCCATAGGCGTGTGACTCTTATTGCAGTGTTCCATTCCTGCGTTTTCAAGTATCTTCTCCGAATAACGTCTTTTTGTTATTGTGATACCTTCGCAGCTTTGTTGTACCTCCATTCCAAGATAGTAGCTTAGTGTCCCAAGTTCACTCATCTCAAATTTTGATTTCATCTCCTCTTTAAAGTTATTAATAACTTTAATACAAGTTCCTGTAATGAAAAGGTCGTCAACATACACTGCCAAGAGTAACAAATTACAATTGATTTCTCCCCTGTAAACCGAAGGTTCTTTGGTGCATTTTTCAAACTTCAATTCAACAAGTATCTGATTAGGTTTATTGTTCCAGGCTCTTGGTGCTTGCCTTAAACCGTATAAAGCTTTGTTGAGTTTGTAGACCTTCATTTCAGCACCTTTTACTTCGAAACCTTCAGGTTGTGATACATAGAAAGTTTCTTTTAGTTCTCCATGTAAGAAAGCCGTTTTTACATCGAGGTGATGAACCTCCCATCCATGAGTTGCTGCAAGATTCGTGAGCAGTCGAATTGTTTCAAGTCTTGAGACTGGAGCAAAAACTTCTTCGAAGTCCACACCATACTTCTGAACATAACCTTTAGCAACAAGTCTCGATTTGTACTTGTTGATAGTTCCGTCTGAGTTCCTTTTTTACTTTGAAAATCCACTTGAGTCCAATGGTTTTTACTCCTTTTGGGAGATCAACAAGAGTCCAGCACCCGTTCTTGTTGATAGACGTAATTTCTTCTTCACACGCAAGTACCCATTCTCTCCACTTGCTTGCTTCTTCCCAATCAAACGACTCATTGTTGATGAAGAATAACAGCTTCTCCCCTTCTTCTTCAGCAATCAGAATGTACTGTTCTAAGTATTTAGGCTTTGATGTTTGCCTAGTACTTCTTCTTAGAGTTGGTAATGTGGCAACTCCTTCAAATTCTTCTTCTCCTTCCTCGAGAATCTGTTGCCCAGAGTCACTATCTTCATTGTCTTCTTCTCGTGAAGACATTTTTTCAGAGACTAAGTATGGTTGCTCTGTTTCTTTGTTAACAGAGGAGTTTACTCTGTTTTCAGTACTCGTGATGTCAGTTCCAGAGATTTCTTTCAGCCCACGGTTTCCGTATCCACCGAGAGTGAGTTCAAAGCCTTCTTCATCTCTAGTTTGCGAGCTCTCATGGTTCCATACCCAGCTTCTTGTCTCATCAAAAGTCACATCCCGACTTACTATGATCTTTTTCTCTCTTGGATCATATAGGCGATACGCCTTTGATCCTGGTTCTGTCCCAAGATGAACTAGCATCCGAGATCTATCATCTAGCTTTTTCAAGAGACTTTTCTCGATCTTAGCATATGCAATGCAACCAAAAGTGCGCAAATGACTTAGGTTTGGCTTCTTTGATCTGTAGGACTCATATGGTGTTTTGTCTTTCAATGCCCTTGTTGAGATCCTATTTAACAGATATGTTGAATGACGTATCGCTTCTCCCCAGAAATAATTTGGCATGTGGGTATGCTTCAAAATACTCCTTGCCATTTCCATCATGGTCATGTTTCTTCTCTCTACCACACCATTTTGTTGTGGTGAATATGGTGCGGTAAGATGCCTTATTATCCATGTTTCTTCACAGAATGAGTTGAATTCATGAGATATGAATTCTCCTCCTCTGTCAGTCCTAAAGACTTGAATCTTCTTTCCACTTTCTTGCTCTACAGTCATCTTTAATCTTTTAAATTTCTCAAAGGCTTCTCCATTCTCCTTTAATAATATGTTCCACATGTATCTCGAGTGGTCATCAATGATAACGAAAATGTATCGTTTTCCTGCTGGTATGCTCGGAGAGATCGGACCACAGAGATCACCATGTAACAGGTGAAGTACTTCTTCTGCTCGATAGGAAGTTTGCTGTGGGAAAGTCTTTTTAGCTTGCTTCCCTAATAAACAAGATCCACACACTTCATTGTTATTGTTTATTGCCGTAATACCATGTATTAATCCTTTTTGCACCATTGATCTCATCGTTTCATAGTTTACATGTCCCAACCTCGCATGCCATCTACATGACTCACTCTTGTTTGATAGAAGAAGATATGTTTCAGTATCCACAAGTCCCATTCTCACTTTGTAGAGTCGGTTCTTGGCTCTAGTCATTTTTGCGAGTAGCTTACCTTTATGATCATGCATCGTTAGCAGTTCACCGTGCATTCTTATATCACAACCCGACTCTGTAGCTTGTCCAAGACTTACTATATTGCTCTTTAAGTCTGGGATGTAATAAACATCACTCAGGACCCTTGTTTCACCATTCATGTCTGTGAAAGAGATCGAGCCTTTTCCTTTGATGTCAATCCGAGAATCATCTCCAAAACGTACTTTTCCAGTAATGCTCTCATCAATACTTGAGAAGTATCTCTTGTCTCCTGACATGTGATTACTAGCTCCATTATCAAGATACCATACATTTTCTCCTGCGTTTGTGTATCTTTTGGGTTCAATGTTCTTCTCATGTAAGAAAATTTCTTCATGAAGCATGAGTTCATTAGCCTCAGCCGTCTCACTCTTTTCATCTTCCTGAGTTTCTTGAATCTTTACTAAATGATCAGGACAGCTTGAGGCATAGTGTCCAAGTTTATCGCACCGATAACACATAATCTTCGAGAGATCTCTGGTTCCACTATTGGTACCACGTCCCCTGTTCCTTCCTCTTGAGCTATATCGTCCTCCTCTGCCTCTATTATTATTGTAATCACGATTTCCTTGTCCTTCATTATCTGCATACAACAGTTTGTTGTTCTCTTCTTTAGTCTCTTCTTCGTTTTCAACACGTTCTCCATAAGCTTTCATCCTTCCCATGATGTCTTCAAAGGTTATTGTATTCAGATCTAGCACTTGTTCTAACGCGGCAACAATGTGTATGTATTTCTTTCTTGGGAGACTTGTTAGCAGCTTCTTAACAAGTTTTGACTCCTCAATATTGATACCTAGAGCTGCAGATTTGGATGAGATCTCTGCAAGTCTTCCTCCAAAAGTGTCTATATTCTCAGTTTCCTTCATCTTTAGCCTCTCAAATTCGGTCATTAGTGTCTGCAACCTTGCCTCTCTAACTCGTTCTGCACCTACATATCGAGTTTTAATGGTTTCCCAGACTTTCTTAGCTGTGTTTAATTCCCCAACTTGCAAAACAAGTGACTCCGGAATTGACCCAAATAGAAGGGCCAAAGCTACATCGTTCTTGTCATCTTATGTGTTTTCGTTCTCCACAATATCCCATGCTTTGTGAACCTTTAGTGTTGTCTTCATCCTGATTGCCCATAGGACATAGTTTGTGGAATTAAGCATTGGACATTGAATAGAGGAAGCACTTCCTCCTCCTTCTTTCGCGGTTGCTCCAAGTGTAACAAGTATAATCGAACTCATCGTCTCTGTTTTGCTTGGATCTGATACCAATTAAAGCAATTATAAGGTATTTGATCGATCGTAGAGATATGAATAAAACTCTCTTTTATTCAAGCTTTGAAAAACTCTCTCAAACAACAAAGCTCTCTTAATCAAAAAACCTTGAGCTAATCACAACTCAATTGTCTCATATATATATGTTCACATGTGAACCCTAATTTTATATTAATAATAGATAACTCCTAATAATAAAGATAACTCCAACTTAGATTAGGGTTCCCAAGTAGCTTGCTCTTCAAGCTGTCTTCAAGTTTAGGTCAACATTTATAAGTCTTCGTGTGGGTCCTACCTATCGGCCAACACGTTGTTGATAATTGCTTTCTTGGTTGTTTGTTAGATATATACAAATATATTATGTATATTATTGTAACTCAAAGTTCCACTGGAAGAGAAACAACAACAACAAAAATCCAAAAGAATTCATTACAATCAGCAGCATGGAACTGAAACAAAGAAAATTAAAAGATCTGATATTTTTCACAAGAAAAATTAATAACATGATCACAAGATATAAAAAGAATTTGATTTTTGATGTGGCTATATTTTAGTGGATAGATGATTTAAGGGATGTAAATATTTTTAGAGATTAGAACTAGGTCCTTTTATATAGTATAGATTAATCATTTGGATCATTTGGTAAGTGACTTTGAAATGGGTTAGGTGTTGATACCCACACTTATTTTTTGTCACTTTTCTTTTCTTTTGTTTTTGTAACTATTACTGTTTTTTCACAAAAGAACGTACTTC
This sequence comes from Iberis amara, assembly GCA_900406375.1. Lineage (NCBI taxonomy): Eukaryota > Viridiplantae > Streptophyta > Magnoliopsida > Brassicales > Brassicaceae > Iberis > Iberis amara. Next base: position 5,229 of record OVAV01001204.1, on the reverse strand, counting down.
TTTATTTATTGATTATGAAAATACATCAAGTGAATCTACACATCAATAAGTTAAAACAATCCTCATAAAAGAAAAAACTGCATTTCGATCATTGGATTTTTTAGCTAATAAATCTACCCTGGAATTGCTTGTCCGTGGCTGGAGGGTCAGCTTAAAATCAGGATAATGAATCTTGAGAATAGACAACTCCTCTAGTTCAGTTGCGAAAGCAGGCCATTCCGTTAGTGTACGCACCATCTATGTCAACTCAACTGAATCAGTAATGAAAAGACTGTAATATTTTTCCTTCTCTTTAAGAGCCGCCATTGCCCAGAGTAGGCTATGCAGTTTAGTATGTAGGGATGATGGACAACGATAAAAACCCTTCATGCCTAGAGCATCACATTGTCGTCCTGTTATTGTGGCACCCATCATGCGTTGTAAACGTGATTTTCTCGTTTCCACGATCCATCAATATCGCAAGCCAATGGGGTGTCCAACCAAGGTTGGTGACTTGAAAGTATACTTCGTATTAAGTGGGATTTAGTAGTGATCGTATGCCTTTCATTGGCAAAAGTCCATTCACGTGATTCTGCTTGCGGAAGTTTCACTATATCCGGTTGAATATAACCCCTCCCTTGATAAACCAATGCATTGCGCTTTCCAAATGAACCATAACATCCATATAAAGGTCAGAGTCAACTCCTCCCTATGAGTTGTGTCTGGAAGCGCCATTAACAAGTGATCTAGGTTCTCCAATAGGTTGGGTGATGGGGGTGCTCCATTGAAGAATGAAATATTTGCGAGGGCCCAACATTGCCTAGCAGGTGGGCATGTAAATAAACATGATTAACTGATTCGCCCAGCATACCATATTGTGAGAAGTGTGGATCTACAATTATTTTCCTCGTCGCCAATATATCATTAACTGCAACAGAAACTTGCCAAAGGAACAACTTCATCTTTGATGGTGCACTAAAACTCCATATCTTTTCCTTCAAGATATTGATGGAGGGGTCTTGAAGATTAAGTAAATTGTGCTCATCATGTGACACTAGGAAGTTATATCCTATTTTAACTTTATATTAACCAGATTTTGTGAACTGCCAACAAAAATCATCCCTTAGCGATTGTGAAAGCATAATTCTTAAGATGGATGCTACATCGCTAGGATAGAATAGCTGCTCCACAAGAGTCCTATTCCATGTTTTTGTATGTGATACCATTAAATCAGAGACTCGCATATATGCGTTTATATTATTATCTCTAGATTTAGGAAGGCGTAAGACTTCCCCTAGTAGCCAATCATTCGAACATACCTTAATTTGATGTCCGCTTCCTACCACCCTTCTATTACCCTTATCAAATTTGTGAATAGCTCTCCAAATACTACTCTACCCATACGATGGATGGTTTAGCTTAAAATATTGAAATGATGCTTTTCCACGGAAGTAATGTCCCCGTAAACATCTAGCCAAAAGCATGTCAGGATAATGTTGAAGCCTCCACAAGTGCTTTGCCAAAAGCGCCTGATTAAATTCCTTTAAATCTTTAAATCCTAAGCTGCCTCATTTTTAGGTAAATACATATGGTTCCATGCAACCCAATAAATTACCCTGGAACTTCAGCTGGAACTCCACCAGAAATCTGCAACAGCACTGGCCAGCTTTTGCAATACAATTTTTGGTAGTCAGAAGCAAGACATCACATATGTGGGAAGTTCTTGCGCAACTGATTTCTTTTGAAATGAATTTGGAGGACCATCCATTAATGCATGAGCTTAGACGGTCTCGCACATACACAAAGACTTGGGCTTTGGATCCTTGAAGTTGTTCTAGAATACCCAAATAATTTCTTGATCCCCCAACGATAATTACCCAAGCGACGTTGGAGTAAAAACCGGTCTTCTACAAGAACTCTTTTACCAGAAATTATTACATTTATAAAAGATATTATAAGGGTATTTTAGTTGTTGAGCAAGTGAACAATTCCAAAAGAATAAGAAAGAAAAACGAAGATGGAAATGAAATTACCAGCCGAAAATAAAAAAAAAATTATTTGCTGGTTTGTAAATAATGTTTTATTTTAATAATTATTACTTTATGTCTGACTACTTTAATCATATTGTCTTACACTATTTTATATATGTTTCTGCTTCGCAGGCTACTTAGACTATTAAATTGTCCTATCAATTATCGAACTACTCATAATGAAAAACTATATTTTCATTCACTAGGGAAACAATTGATTTTTTTTCAAAGATGATGATGAGATTAAAATGATTATTGATAAGAAAACTACTTAAATAACAATGTTTTGACTTAATTTGATTTGAATAAGAAGAATTTAAAAGCACGGAAGCTAAAGTATACAGAGATACCAACAAGATTAATTTGGAATGGTGGAAAGAAAAAAATTAGGGATAAAAAAGGGTTTCACAACTGGAAGAAATAATTATGTTCCGCGAAACTGTAAAGGAAGTTTACTACTTGTAAATCCTTTTAAATGTAGTTAAATACCACAAAATTTCGAGGAACTGAGAACGTACAATTAGAGGCAAATGCACCTTGAATATAAGGGGTGCTAAGTGCAGCCAACTAAATTTTTACATAGTACTGGTATCTTTGTATAAAAAAACTAATTATGCATCCATTAAATTTTTTTTGTATGTACCAACTCAATTTTTCTTCATCCTCTATTGCGATAAAAAATAATAGTGTTATGTAATTAATTGTGAATAGTTTGACTTATGTGAAGATTGTTATGTTGGACAACATTGGTCCATCCTGAAACCAGGACATAGTTAGAACTACTTCTCATGTTCCATCTTTTAAATTGAAGCGGCCACCTTGCACCTGTTGGGTGTACCAAAACCACATGGGCTCCATTCAAACTACAGCCTCTAAAATTTTTTGTTATAATAAGGCTTTGATTGGAAAGGCATATTGGTGAGCATAATGCTCTTTATTAAACAATCATGTTTTTTTAATGAGCAAGTTAGAGAGCATTTAGGGGCTCTAACTGTTCCACACCTCCCTGCTGATAAAAAGAGTTTTTCCTAAGCAGAATCTTATTTTAAATGAAAAAGTACGCCATTACCCTCAATCTTATATATTCCTATATTTCTTTTACGTAACCCTAACTTAAGAACAGACATATATCGATTTCCTCACGGTTTTGAGCATTGATTAATCTGTTTGTTCCTGTTCTAAAGAGTTTGGTGGTGATTGGTGAGTTATTTCTCTCATCAATTTCATCGTCTCGTATTTGAAACGTCTCCGGAACTAGCTCCACTTTTTTTGTTGATCGAAAAACTCTATTTCTCTTGGTGATTGTTTCTTTTTCTCTTCTTTTGTTCAATCTAGTTTCTCATATAAGATTCATGATTGAGTGATAGATTTTTGATTCTTGATGATGTAAACAGAATCTAGTAAAGCTTAATTTTTTGGTTCAATGTAGTATTGATTCTTAACTTAATAAATGTGTAGTTTTGATTTTTCGTAATTGTGTAGTATATGTTTTCCTTAGTTATTCAGAGTTTTGTATGTGTTGCTAAAAAGGTAATTGTGCAGAGAGTGAGGTAATTAAGTGAGATGGAATCGATTCCTCTATTATACGGATATACTCATTCCTTCGTTTGTCTCCTTTTTTTTCTTTTGATTGCTTCTCACAATTTCTTTAGTTTAACAATTATTTTCAGCTTCTGTAGGTGATTTTATAGTGGTTGATTGTTTAGCTCACGAAACCTGGACTTATTGAAACAATCAAAACTTGCATCAGATGAATCCCTTGAGTTGAGTGCATTCAACACAAAGACTACCAAAATATAACAGAACAAAGAAATTGGTCTCACTTGACATCAGTATCAAGCGTACAAGCATTTCAACAAGATGCTTAGCTGAGAATCCCTACCACTGGTAACGACGCACAAGAGCTCTGTACCCGGCGCGCCATATCTTCTCTGGCGAAAGCAAATACACACTTGATTTATCGATTAATGCATCAAAATTTCCGTATCAGAGAGCTTTACAGAATTTTAGCGAGTTAAAAAATAACTTGAAAGATTGAGAAAGATCTTGCTCACGAGAAAAATGGGTAGTGAGGGACGAAGCAAAGTAGAAGTTGATTCATTCACGTTTTTTTCACTTTGTTCTATTTTTTTAATGTCTAGTTTTATCATTTTATAGTTGAATGCTCAAGGCTTCACCAATCACAAATCATTAATTTTATAGATAATAGCTTAATGCTTCTACAGCTTCCTGCTTTTGCTCCTTACAGCTAATGCTCTATAACTTGTTTTTCCAATCAAGGCCTAAGTCGCTCTTCGGTATTCTAACAATCACTCTCTATCATATGGTTGAAAGATATCAACATATAGTTTTCGCCAACTGAGACATCACTAGATTTCATAACCTTCTCATTGATCATCTTCTCATTGACTCCATACTCTTCTAACATTAAGTTAACTAACCTCTCAGAAATCTCATCTCTCTCATTGACCATCTTAAACAATCGAAGGAGAAAAAATGTTTATGACAAAAAAAAACAAAATTTGTAGAGCATCAGAGAAAGAATAATAGCAATAGCTGGAGGAGACTATTGTTCGCATATTTATACTTTTTAAAAAATCCTTTTCCCAATCGAATAACTAATATCTAATAAATATCTTATATATTTGATTTTAATAAATATTATCTCTACTTAATATATTCATATCTATCTCCTACATTTTCTTATTTGTAATTTAAAAATAATATTGGAATTTTAATAGATTGTATAACTACAATAGGATTAGGATTAATGTCCGTAAAAACAGGAGAAGTAGTTGTTATTTCAGCAAGTAACATATATATATTTTCCTATAATATAATACAATAGGATTTGTCGTTTACTTTTTTCCTGTCATAATTTTTTTCTTTTCCATTAAATGTATTTCGGTTGGTGGCTTTTTTAGTTTTTCAGTTGAAATACACATATATTAAACCTAAAAAAGAGATTCACAAAATATTTAGTCATCTAAATCAAATCTAACAATCATATTATATGAAAACCTAAAAAGAGATATGTAGCCAACTTTACACTTTTATTAGAAGCAATAATATGTGTGTGAGACGTGTCATTTTTTATCTTATGGAACGCAATATAAGTTTACTTTTAATGTATTAATTAACACTATTAGGGAAACTAACCAGTAATTATGTAATGCAGAAAAAAATTACATATATATATATATATATATATATATATATA
>OVAV01001203.1:0-14077 GCA_900406375.1 Iberis amara | reverse complement strand
CCAATTATGTTTCATAAAGTACCTAAATAGCAAATTTTCTCCTATTTGATCCATTAAGTTAAAAGATGTGGCCAAAAACTGAAGAGAACAACCAAGAAACTGCTAGAACCATGCTTAAACAAACTGAAGGGATAAAACAAATTGCTAGACAACACTAAAGGCGATTAGAATTACCTCCTATAGCAAAGGAGGTACTACCTCTCGAAGAAAAAAACAACGAATTACTTATTTGAAAGCAAGAACCAAGTGAGCCAACCGTGCCCATATAAACTTTTGGAAATGGCGATGTTTAAAGATAGGAAGACGCCTTAAAAGTAACCATAGAAAACATGGATCTCGGGGGGATCCAAAAAGTAGAGGCAAGGAGCGAAGCGGTTCAACCCTAAAGACACAAAACTCAAAAGAGATAGGAACACGACCGAAGGGAAGAAACCTCACAAGACCCCCAAACAGAATAGTAGAGCAAAAACCGCAGTAGATCGGGAACACTACACACACGAACCATTACAAGGACCCTAAGCATAACCGAAACAAAGGCAAAACCATAGAATCCAGGGCTTCCAGCAGACAATACCTCATAAGAGGAAGATGAATAAAGTCTGGCTTCAAACAAAATACCTCCCAACAACAACATCTTATATACCAGAATTAGCCTAGCCTATGATAGAATCGTCGAAAGCCACACCACAACTACTACAACATGATGAAACCTCCAACTGACTGTCAAGGACTTAAAGTCCAAGAGTTCTAAGGAAGGATCGAGCCGATGATTAGGGACGTAGCACCAGATATGAAAAAAAAATCCTAAGACGGAGGTGTAACATCCCTATCCCGCCACTTAATAAAAGGTTGATTTATTTGAGAAAAAAATACATGTTAAATAAGCTAAATTAGCTAGAAGGATCAGCTAGCTTAGCTAGGTGATGAAAACGACAGCTCAACCGAGCTCGGTGAGCTGAATCGAGTACTAACCTAATTGGGTGGAAGGGTAAGCTAACACTCAAGCTTGGTGAACTAAAGGAGCTAGGTAGGTGATAGGTGAAAGCTTACCAAGTGAATAGTTGCAACAGTTGGCCGAATGGACACCAACTGAAAATGTGCAACGAAGGGTTGTGTCTTTTCGCCAAAAGACATCCATTCACCCCCTATATAAAGGGAGGACGTGGGAGAATGGAAACACATCTAAAAACACATAAAAATATTCCCAAACACGTCCAAAGGAAGAGAGAAAAAGCGGGTCCGAAAAGGTGTGAACCTAGGACGGGTTCAAAAGGGTGCGAACCAAGGACGGGTCTGAAAGGGTACGAACCAAGGACGAGTTTGAAAGGGTGCGAACCAAGCACATGTCCAAAAAGATGCGAACTAAGGACGGATTCGAAAGGGTGCGAGTCAAATACGGACTCGAAGAGGTGCAAGTCAAATACGGGATCAGAGAGGTGTGAGTTGGAAACAGGCTTGAAGACCTATCTTTCGGTTACTTAGCCAGTGGAGATGGTTGGTTGGATGACTAAGTACCGTAAAGGTAGGGTATTTGTCGAATAATGAACTAAGGAGGTTAAGTCTAGATTCGTGAAATGAGGCAAATGTATGGTTTAACTGTAATTTAGAATTTCACTACGTAAATAGGTGAAAATTGTTTAAGGTCGGTTCAAGCGGGTGGCTTGAGCCTTGGCTCTTCGGTCGCACTTCGAGGAAGCTGGGTAGGGGTGTCACAGAAGGTCCCAAAACCCGATCTAGAAGACCTCACCGAAAAAGAATGCTTCCAAACCAACTCAAATCGAACAACCATTGCAGAAACAGAGAGCAAAGTCCCCTTAAAAACCAAATGAGAAAACCTCTTACCTAACATTGTTAAGGAAACCTCTATGGCTCAGAAGACTAAGGAACGACAAGAGAGAGACAACGAGAGGCTAAGCACCACAAACTTAGTAGATACGACGGCGCTGTGGACGAACCATGACAGCCCAAACTTTAAAGCAGAAAAAAGAAAAATGAAGGATGAAACGAGAACAAAAGTGCGGAACCTAAACCACCGAAAAAAGAAAAAATGGAAGCAGATGGGGAAGCGACGCCGCCCAAAACTAGCACCGCTTCCGACGCAAATCAAAATGAAGACTTTTGGTTCTGAAAGAGAAAAAATGATTTTAATTGGTATATACTTGTCACACTTTATTTTAATACGTAATTATCATGGATAAGAAAGAATAAAAAACCTTACGTGTATTTAAAGTCAAATTTTTGCAGTGTATCTGGACCAAAACTCAAAAAAGTAAAGAATCAATAAATTTAGCATTTTTAAGAATCTCACATAATATCTTTCTATTCTTGGCAGTTTCGGTGATAGTGGATTTTCTTGATTTGTTCACAAAAGATTTTTAAACTTCCACTTGATTTCGATTTTTCCCCTAGTTTGTATGGAAAGAATGTGGATAACTACTATTTTAAGGAAATGAAGCCAATGTATAGAAAAAACATCATGATTGTAAATTTGAATGACTAGTCAAATTTGATATAATAAAATTATTGAATCAAGTTGCCTGTGGTTTTAATAAACCATCCCTCCAAAATACTCACAATGGCCAAAAGAAAACAAAAACAAAAACAAAAAATATTTTCATCAAATAAACATAATAAAAAGAAATTGAAATATAACCAAAGTAATAAACTTCTACCGGATAAATATCAAGATTTTTGTAACTTTGACTTTTAAACCATAACGAACCAGTAAAATGATATAAGTTATATTTAAAAAAAAATATTAGATTCGTAGCGAACGACTATTTTCGAAATTTAGTTTGAATGAAGAGGTACATTGATGACAACCACTATACCACTTACTCTTCTTCGATTACCTATCAATTTCGTTGCAAAAGAAACTTACATGTTTTGAACAAAAAAAAAAGAAACTTACATAATCGAGATAATTTCATAATAAGAATATTGATTTAGGAAATAAAGTTTACTTAAAATAGATATTATGGAATGTTTTTATGATAACATTCCAAACTGATCGTGATCGTGAGAGTATAAAGATTCGGTTCTCTAGCACAAGTGGACTAATTAAGACTCTTGAGCCGACACGATAAAACGTCACCGGATCGATGATTGGACATAGATCCAACACTTATAAAACACAACACAACACAAAGATGATAAGACACTATATAAGAAGCTCATAGATAATGCCTAAGGAGACAAAAACACAGATAATCTTTCTCTCTTACACTCACTGTAATAACTTTAAACACTAATGTCAACTTCATCTGAATCATCTCACAAGGTTAGTTAATTGCTTCTTTAAATATACATTAGAAGCCTTTTTGTTACATCTCTATTGGCTTAATCATCTCTTCTTTTTGTTAGGGTTTGAACAAAATCGCGACGAATCGATTGCAGAAAGAGTTCATGGAATGGCAAACTAATCCGCCCACTGGTTTCAAGCACAAAGTCTCTGATAATCTCCAACGGTAGGTGTTGATTTTTATGGTCTTTCCTTCGACTATCGATAACCGATGAATGTGTTGTTGAAATTTCGGATTGAAAAGATGGATCATTGAAGTCAATGGAGCTCCGGGAACACTTTATGCGAACGAAACTTACCATCTTCAGGTGGAATTTCCTGAGCATTATCCTATGGAAGCTCCACAGGTTCTTCTTTTTCTTAGTACTTATCGAGAAATCGAATCATCAACATCAAATCCTTTTTAAGACGAAATGTTTTTTTATCTAAAGGTCATCTTTCAGCATCCAGCTCCACTTCATCCTCATGTTTATAGCAATGGTCACATTTGTTTGGGTAAGAGCATATTCGAAAACACACACAAACACAAAGTGTTGTGACAAGAGATTTTGTGTGTGTTTATGATGATGCAGATGTTCTGTATGATTCGTGGTCACCGGCAATGAGACTAAGTTCAATCTGTCTCAGCATTTTGTCAATGCTTTCGAGCTCATCTGCGAAGGTTTTGTGTGTTATGTATTCTCTTCTATGAGAATGCTTTCGCAAATGTAGTCTTCTTAAGACTTTTCTTGTTCTCTTCTTATGCAGCAAAAGCCGAAAGATAACGACCATTACTTGAAAAACTGCAAAAATGGAAGATCTCCTAAAGAAACTAGGTGGCGGTTCCACGATGATAAAGTATAAAACCTTTATGTATCCTCTAATGTTGTAATTAGAAACCAATTGTATGACCTCAAGTCAAGTTCTTGAGATGTTGCTATCTTCAAAGCAAGAACAGCTTCTTTCTACAGTTTAACTATACGAAAAGCTTGTGCATAAAACTTGAAAGTAACGAGGTAACATAATTTATTAAGTGAATGAACTGAAGCATCCAAAGAAGATAACTTTTCACCTAATAAGGCTTCATGTATATTCGATTTAAAGCCAAAAATCTGTTTTTTACCTCTAAAGAAAAGAGCTTCTGATCGACTTTTAACGACATCTTACATTTGTAATAAACACTTGAAAGACTACTTAGCAGAAGTTTCGTCTATTCCTTGTCATGCTTCATTTAAATAACAACCTGCAGCCAAAAGCTTAAGCTTTAGCAACAGAATCATACAGATGCTACTATACTTAATACCAGTTGTTGTTTCTAGGCATATCTAGTCACATGTTTAACATCAAAAGCTATTCTAATAGCTAATCCTTAAGATTTCTTCATTAGAGTATCGCTTAATGCTCTATACGCTTCAACAAGGGCACACAGAGAGGCAACATGAAAGAACAATACAAGACTTTATGCTTAAGCAATCAGAAGAAACAACAAAGACTCCTCATGAATGTTTCATAGAAAGAAAAAACCACAACTTCGTGCAAATCCAGAATCAATACAAAGTTCCTCTCCAATTTCTAAAACTTAAATAGCCACTAGAACTCAACATTGCTCCACAATCTAGAAGATTATCTTCTACTATAATCCAAGAAATCCAGAATCAATACACAGTTCCTTTTTCAATTCTAAGTCTTAAATAGCAACTAGAACTCAACATTGCTCCATAATCTTGAAGATTATGGAGCTGCTTTAGAGAATTCAAAAGAGTACCTAATGATCATTGATCACTCCATAGCAACTTTAGCTCCAACAGCTTTCAATTTCTCTATGATCTTCTCTGCTTCTTCCTTACTAACTCCTTTCTTCAACAGTGTTGGAGCTTTCTCCACCAAATCCTTAGCTTCCTTCAATCCTAAATCCGTAACAGATCTCACTTCTTTAATCACTTTTATCTTCGAAGCAGCTTCAAAAGCTTGAAGCATCACATCAAACGCCGTCTTCGCCTCCGCTTTCTTCTCTGTCTCTTTTCCGGTGCCACCACCGGCTTTACCAGCTCCAGATCCCGGCATTGCCATACCTGGCATCATCGCAGCCATCACAGGCATCTCGCTTAAATCCAGCTTCTGCCTAAGAACCTCATTTAAGTCCATTGTTTCCAATAGAGTGAGATTCGCGAGCTCGTTTACGATTTTGGATACATTCTCCGATTGAGTCGCCGGCGACGAGTATCTCCGAGATTGGATTGAGATTAATCTGGCAGAAATTGGATTCCTGTCGATGGATTTCAAACTTCGTGACAAGTGAGAAGAGAAGATTCGAAGATTCTGCATAGTTTCTCTATCGATTGAAATCAAGATGGAGAATTCATGTTAGAGAATCTGAAGCTGAAATGAGGAAATTACATAAACCCTAACTACATTTGAGTGGGCCCTTATGGGCCATTAAAATTTAATCTTTTTATTTTTCTCTTACTAAAATCATATAATATTAGGAACATTTTAGGCCCAAAAGTGCAAAAAAATTAAGTAATTAATATTAGTTAACTAATGTAGTCATTACGCCTTCTTGTATTCGCTTCGCTTCGATTCTTTCGAGTTTTCGGTAATTCATATATAATATATAAGAATATAGTATTCATTTGGATACTCTTAAATTTTTGTTCTGGTTTAATTTCTAAAATTTCAGTTTGGTTCAGATTTGTTTATATTTATTCGAATAATGGATTTTGACATCCATTAAGGTAATTCTTCCATTTTTTCGGATATCTATTTGGATATTTCATTTCTATTTGTTTTTTGATAAAAAATCCTTAGTAATTTTTTAAACTAATATTGTATAATTTAAATTTAAATATATGTAATGGTATTATCTGCATATTTAATAAAAAGCGGTTTCTAAAATTTTGGTGTGATTTAGGTTCAGTTCCGGTTATTCAATAATAGATTTGATATTCATTTGGATAATTTTATAATTTGGTTTGAATTTAAAATCAAACATTTTGGTTCGCGTCGGATTAATTCTTCATGTATTGATTATTTTGCTCATCTCTAATAATGTATAAAACGTAAAGTAAACAAATTTCATAAAATATTACTATAATTAATTTGTTCAAAAAGTAATGTTATAAGATATATTTTTTTTTTGAAAGATAAAGCAAACACTAAAATCTGTTTTAAAGATTTTGGAATATCAGTTGTTGGATTTATATTTAATATTTTGAGTTTATGATTACATATATATGGTCTTGCATGCACACAAAGTGTATAAACCTACCTTCTCATCCTCCACCACTTTGCAGCAAATTCGTATCTCTTATCCTACTCAGCTCTGGTCTAAATATATTTGGTTCTCGCAATTTGTCCCCTATTATGTATTTGTTGTTTGGCTTGCTGTCCATGACATGTTGTCAGCAGGTGCAAGGATGCGTCATTGGGGATTCACTCAAGATTGCACTCTGTGCGACGAGCCGGATAAAACTCGCGATCATCTTTTCTTCGCCTGGCCCTACTCCTTCAATATCTGGTCCGACCTTACAGCCCCTCTGCTCCATCGTCTTCTTACACCAGATTGGACATCCACCTTATCACGGCTCCGTCGCCAGAGCCTCACGGCGCTCGACAGTGTTCTCTTTCGGCTTTGCTTCCAGACCTGAATCTATCACATTTGACGGGAACAGAATGCTCGACGCCATGGCCAGCAACCTCGCCCCATCCGCGTCCTTCTCTCATTCACCGGACCATCACGGATCGCCTAGCAAGCATGAACTACCTGCTTACGTCTCCCATGCACACTATCTCACATCGATGGCAACAACTGCATCACTTCTAGCTTACACAATCTGCTCGGCCACTCTTCGGCATATTTTCGACCACTTTTATCTCTTTGTGTAGCGGTTGTACTCTTTTTCCTGGCTCCAGTTTTGTCCCATTGGATTTTCTGGAATCAGATTTTAACGAGAAAATCCGACACACTACCCACTTCTTCTTTTGTATCTAAGCTTTGCTCTATTTTTGTACATAACTCCATTTTTTGATAAATAAATTTAACATTTTATATATAAAAAAAAAGATGTAAATTGATGTATATATGTACTTATATAAGAATGTATATATACACAGAGTAAAGAAACAAAACTTTCTTCCTTTGTTACATTTCTTTAGCTATATAAACAAGAAACTCTGGATACAACCCTCTAATTCAACTAGAGGTTTTTAACTTCACGGTTCTTCACTCCCCAGTACTTGAACTATACAGAGAAGAAGCAAAATTAAAGATTCATTAAAAAAGCATCACAACACTTTGATAGCTTGTGTTCTTTCAAGAGTCTAATAATTAAAAAAGATTTACGAGCTTCTTCTTTTTCTTCTTTTTCTCGATGTAAGCTACAATATCCACTTGACGACTAAGAGAATCATCCAATTCCTGCATTGGAACAAAAAAAAAAAACTAGCTTTAAGAAGCTTTAATTGAGGAAGTTTAGCCACTATTTTTTTTATAACTCATGTAAAAGTCTAGCCGGGTATTCAGTTTGATTCGATTCTTTTAAGGTTTGGATTATTCGGATATAAAAATTTAGTATTCATTTGATACTTGTAAAGTTTGGTTCTGGTTTAGGTTATGTTCTGGTTATTCGGATAACAAATTTTAATATTTACTTTGATAATTATTTCATTTGGTTCGGGTATTTCATTCGATTTTTGACCAAAAATCTTTAATGAAAACAATTTTTGTGTGTGACTAATATTGTGTAATTAAAAATATATATGATTGTATAATTTTTATATTTAATAAAAATTATTTGTGTGAAGTCTGGTTAGTTTGAGTAGTACGGTTCAATTTTAAAATTTCAATTTGGTTGTTCGGTTAATAGATTTTGATCCATTTGGATAATTTCATTTTTCAATTCGAATTCAAAACTAAGTATTTCGATTTAGTTTGGTTTTTCGGGTATCCATTATTTTGTCCACCCCCTACTCAAGTATTGTATACCTTTAGTAATGTTGTGGCTTGTTATATACCCTTATATGAATCATCTAAACCAACTAGCCCAATATATAATTTGTAATATCTAGTGGAACGCGAACCTAGAACGTAACCATTTACGAGAATTCTGTCCTTAGTCCTATTCAGGGTTGGTCCTGAGATTTTAAAGGCTACAATATAAAATAAAAATGGGCCGATTCGTAAACTAAAATTTTTAAAATGGACCGGTTCTTAAACTAAAATTTTAAAAATAAAAATAGACCGCAAACTCATACTTGATATGTTTGGCCTCAAGACTGACCTTGGTCCTATTGACGTTAAAAATTAAGAACATGTACCTTCTTGAATGCATCAAGCTCTTGTTCCAATACATCGAACCGGCTACTAGCAACATGAAGCATCTCTTCCTTTTCTGGAGGCATAGTTGTTGGCCTTTCACTCAAAACCGTCACTTTCTGCTCCAAATCAGCCATTCTTTTCATGAAAGCCATGAAATCTTCTCCCGAGATTGCGGGTGCAATCATTTTCTGTGATTGCATCGCGCGATTTTTCATCGACCCATCATTGCAGTATTCAGGGCTTGAGTACAAAGTTGAATGGGTATGTTTCCTAGGGACATTTTTAGTCACTCTAATCATAGTTACAACTCCCATCACAAGAGCCATTACACCAGTGTAAATAGAAGACCTCCCTTCATTGCTGTTGCATGCTTCTTGAATTGCTTTAATTTCTTCTGCTTATGTGAAGACATGAAAGCATTTATAAGATCATAAATTGATAATGTCTTAACTTTGACTTGTAAAGGAAATGGATGATACTTTTTGAGAGTGAGAATTTTTTAGCTTCTTGCATGTTCCATGATGGTTGAGCAATTGGAATCTGAGTTAAGAGAAATGAATAAAGAGAATATCAAATAAGTTGCAAGTATAGTACATTGCATTTATTACTTAATCTAGAATCAGTTTTGGTTTGCAAACACAAAGTTTTCACCATTTTGATTATGTACCCAAATAGAATAAACACAAACTTTTGACCCTTATTCTTATTTTAAAATTTTAGTTTTGAAAAATTTCTTATTTGGAAAGATATATTAATCAACTTATTTTCTGTTATAGATTGTTGCCTTTGAAATTCTAGAACCGATATTGTTGAATCGACTCTTGATCAAACAGTGTCTAAATCAAACTGAACAAACACGAACTTTCAACCTTTTATTGTAAATAGTTTTAGAAATGATCCATTTTTATATAAAAAATTGTAAATTAGCATGTATTGTTGCTTTTAAAATTTCAAGACCGCCTCTGCTGAATCGAGATATGAAATAAAAATATATATAAGTTGGTTATTCATACTGTTTCACAAAGAGAGAGTCGAGATGAATCCTTTTCCTCTTCAGGAGTTGGCTTCGGCTCTATTGTAGATTCATCTCCCTACAACATCATTGAATATAAGTTCATCTACCATAATAAGAGAGTGATGAAGTTTGAAGCAATAAAAACTATTCAAAGCTTATAAGTAAATGAAAAAGACCTCAAAGATGGTCTTCTCTTCAGAGTTTTCATCTCGAGATCTCTTTGAGCATTTGTGATCGCCATTTTGAACTCTCTATAAGTAAAATTCAAAGTTAAGTTCATTTTTTATTAGAACATTTCCATAAATGTTACTATCAATGTACCTTCATGATCTCTGGATTGTTCCATGGGCCTTTGTCTGAACGCATGCAACCTCCTTGGTCAGAACAAGTACAAGAACCTCCAAGAAACTCCGGAAGTTCACTGATAGAAATTGATATGTATTAAGAATATAATATTTTACCATCGGAAGTATAAAAAGACAGACTAATATATAAAAGATATGAGCTAATCTACTATTTGCCAATTAATTTTGAGTTGAAAACTCATAATCCTAACATGATATCAGAAATCGATCTCATATGTGACTCGATACAAAATTGGTCATGTCAGTTTTGCCATAATCAATTAATCACCCGAAATCAATGTCTAGTGAGATCTATTATTTTGAAAGGACGTATAAAAAATATAATATCCCACATCGGAAAGTATTAATTAACCAGTATAAATCTCTATTAAAGTTCAACTGCTAAACTTCTTGAAAGCTTACCTATCATCAATGATCTCAAGCAACTTGCTTTGGTACTTATTGCCAAGAACCTGGTATTCATAAATATAGCTAAGTACAAATTAGAAAATAAATTTAGCCAGAACCGACCCTAGACATAAACAAATGAAATATTGACCTATAGCTTTACATTTTATAAACTCGCCCCACATTTTATAGGCCTCTAGAATTTAAAGTTCTATATATATAAATATATGTTTTAAAAAAATTATGGCCCGAAAAACAAATAGATGAAATATTGGCCTCAATTTTTTAAATTTTGTTTCAATCCCCTGAAATTTCAGGACCGGATCTGAATTTAGCTACAAGAAAAATTATGAATTCTTACATGGATCTTTGCTGTAGTCTTTGGGTCAAGGAAGGACTTAACAGTGTTCCACAACATTCTGAATCCTGAACCAGCATTGATGATAAACATCCTGTTCAAAGTCTGAAACCAATGACTATTAACTAAAAGCAAAATTGACTTATGGAAGATAATGGAACATTGAAATAATTATTACCTCGGGATAGTTGTCACCATCGACCTTTTGAAGACGAGTAATCAAGTCCCTAGCAGCTTTGTTGAAGTTTTTAAGTCCCTATTACCATGTTTGGATAATTACCGCAGTAACAATTAGTTAGTAGGGGTGTTCAATATGGGTAACATGTCGCATATTGATGGGTACAAGTCGGCTACGAATATGTTATATATATAAATCGAATACCCATAAAAATAAAAGTTTGGTAGTGATGAATATGGTTCGGGTAAAGGTCAAGTCGGTTAGTTAAAATTATTATATGTTTAATACAGAACTCATAATATATTAAATAAGTTTGAGTAATATATGTATTAAAAATTTTAAATAGTATACTGTTTAACTATAACACTCTATCTTATAATTTCTTTTTATCAAATTGAAGAAAATAGTTATAAAAAATGCAAATATGATATATATATATATATATATATATATATATATAAACATATTATGTAAGTTTTTAACTTCTACTAGTTCATATATCTTTCTTATGACACAATAATTTATACGTGTTTATAAAATCATTATTACTTTTGAGTTTTTGAAATAATTTTATAAATTTAATTATATAGACGGGTAGTTTAAATGCCTGAATAATTATCTTTACTCGATCCTTGTCTAGCGGTATATATTTAAAATTAATTTTTTAAATCCAAACAAATAATTATCATTATCCGGACCTCACCCTTACCCATAAATACGAGTCGGATAACTGACCCAAAATGTTTAGACCTATTAGTTAGTATAAATTTTAATTGATTTTGTGTAAACATGTTTGCGTACCACTCCTTGAACATCAAGAATAGTTGTGCTTTGATCAATATGCTTCTTTGCTGCAATGGAGCAAGCCGGGAACTTAACATTGAAGGTCCTCTCAAACTCCATAACATGGTAGTTCACATACCTATCCATTGTTGTGACTTGCATCAACTTAGTAGAGTCTACTTGCCCAAGCCTCTCAATGTAAACAGGTCTTCCTTCTTTATCAACTCCATGATGCCCATGAGGATAGTATTTTAACACTTCATCAATTTCCTTGAACTCAAACTCCTTAAATACATAATAAGAAAACAATTGTGTTAGTCATAATCAGCCTTCAAGAGGTTTTAGGTACTAATTTGCGAAATCCTCTCTTTTTGTCATTTTAATCTTTACACCATAACAAATTGGTCCAATAACACAGATTTTATTAAAGAAAGAATTGCATTCGTATAGCAAATGACAAGATTCGATTCTTGGTCTGGTAACAAGGTAACAAATATGACAACCACAAAGTGAAGTTATCTATTTTCTAACGATATTTCACTATTTAATGTGTGTTTTTTTACGAATAATAATACCTCCATGACAGTGTCAGCACCAAATTCTTTCCTCCATTGAAGCATATCAGTCCACATTTGTTTAGTTTTCTCGATATCGAATTTTCTAGCCTTCAAGAATCTAAGCATCATATGGTAGTCGTCATGTTTATCCGGGAGTACCTCATCGAGAATAAGCGCTTGGCGGAAGGCATCCACTGCTTTCGACTCTTCTGCGTCATGCTCATCTTCGATCTCCACAAACATAACTTTGCTACTTCTCCTTCTCTTAGACATAGAATACCTCAAACTCTTAGATGATATCCTCTTCTTAAAAGAACCCATCCCTAGTTTCTCCTCACCATCTATAAAACAACATCAAGAAACATAAAGAAAATAGCTAAACAAACAAGCACACATATGTTTTTTGTGTGTGTTTTACCTAGGATCAAAGACATGATCTAGATATTGCAAAATTGATGGAACAGGCAGAAAAGAGCACGAGGGAGACACCCTCTACAATGAGTGTCTTTTTGTTATTAATCAATGCCCTTTTTGCCAATTTCCTGCAAAATAACATATCCTCAAAATTAAATATCAAACCTTTCAAAAGAGAGTATAATTCATGTCAACTCAAACTAAAATAAATTGAATAAAAAGTGAATCTAATGTGCCGGTTTTTAAGATTTTAAAAGTTACGATCTAAAACAAAAAAAGGTAAGCTGTTTTTGCATAATTTAACATAAAACATGAGTTGTTTCTTAAACTAAAATTTTGAAAATAAAAAATGGACAAACAATTCGTCTCTGCTTTGGTTGGACTCAGGATCCTAGCACGGTTTTCGAGGCATCGTAACAAGATAACATGTTTGGCTCCCAAGTTTTTCGATAATATGTATGAGTTATCGGGCTTATAAACGGCAGAAACTCGAAAAAATTATAAGAAATTAGCTCTAAAACTCAAAAAAATCTATAACCCTTAGAATCTTTCAAGACCGGCCATGCTAATGCCTTATCACAAAACTCATATATGTTACGTAACCTCAATAATCACAAGAATTTCAAAATGTACCTAAAAGAATCTAATTCAATATGGAAAGAGAAACATAGACATGCAAAGACTATGAACAANAAAAAAAAAAAAAAAAAAAAAAGACTCAGATTACCTCTGCAAAGAGAAATTGAGAAAAAGAAGAAGAAAGATAAAAAACGGAGATTGAAAGAGTTCCGAAAATCTCTCCAAGTCATTTTCCATTACTGTTAGAGAAAAACCTCCACCTTTTATTCTCTCTTTCTCCAACCATTGATTCTCCTTCTTCCATTTTTCTTTGTTTTGTTATGGTTATAACTTTGTATATAATCTCATATTTATACGTACTATGTGATGCAAAATCTTGAAAGAGCAAAAGATGAACCAACATTTGTTAGAATTTTTTTTTTTTTTTTGTCAACATTACAAGGAAATTAAATTTACAACATGCATTAGGGGGGAGTCGAACTCGGGATGCCTGAGACACGCACTGGGGACTCAACCGCCAGACTCAAAATATTTATAGTTTAAGGTTTTTACTTTTTAATGCTATTTAATTATAATGGGCTTGATTAGTAACGACCGTTACTGTTGGCTTTTACTGTAAGCTTTTGGCTGCAGAGATTTTGGCTGTAACGACTGTGATTTTTTTTTAAATGATATTAAAAGTCTGATTGGTAGCCAAAACTGTAAAAGTTGTGGCTGTTACTTTTAATAATAATAAAAAATTGCTAAAATAATATTATCGCATATTTATAATTACGTAATGACAAAAACATAAGTTTATACAGTATTATTTTTTTCATGTATGCGCAAAATTATTAACTCTTTT
>OVAV01001201.1:0-14087 GCA_900406375.1 Iberis amara | reverse complement strand
TTAGTAAGCTTTAATTTTTTTTATAACTTTAAACAATTAAAATTTTTTAAATTTTTTTCACCAAAATATATAAAATTTATTAAAATTAAATATAATTTAATAGAAAAATAGTTCAAAAATAATTCTCATTTTATTTTCATTATTGTAAGATCCATTTATAAATCATTAACTTTATCTTATATTTATATCATATTAAATGAATAAATTATAAATACAAAGAAAAAATAAAAAATTAAATATGACATAAAATAATCCCACTTATTAAAAAATTAAAATATAATAAAATTTATTCTAATAAATAAAATTTCTAACATAACTAAATAAAATTATAGTCTGAACTACAGTCGGATAAGCGTTATTGGCCTCATTTCAAGGGATTTATTGGTTCAATTGATGGTACACATGTACCGGTTATGGTACAAATGCGGTGGAACCAGATGTTACTTCAAGACAATATATGGAAGGTGTCCATGACGAAATTGCTAACGCTATGTGGGCTACCCAGCGCTAAATATTTTATTTAGTGAATAATTTGAACTATGTTCAATAGTTTTTATGAATTTTTTCTTCAATAAATTATATATAATTCTAAATTCAAAAATCAATAAAAAGAGTTAATAATTTTGCGCATACATGAAAAAAAATAATTGTGTGTAACCTTATATTTTGTCATTACGTAATTATAAATATGACATAATATTATTTTAGCAAATATTTTTTATTATTAAAAGTAACAACCACAACTTTTACAGTTTTGGTTACCAATTAGACTTTTATTATCATTTAAAAAAAAGTCACAGTCGTTACAGCTAAAATCTCTGCAGCCAAAAGTCTACAGTAAAAGCCAACAGTAACAGTCGTTACCAATCAGGTCAATTGTTTCTTTTCTATTGATCCTTGGATCAACATCCTTTGAATAAAAGGCAACAAAAATCGACTTAAATTATAAAAAAAAAAACAATCGGCTTTAATTTATTGAGTAATTTAAGAGTTGAACTAGTTCATGTTTGTGTTTCTAGTGAAGGTGTAGATTCTCGAATCTACAAAATGGGATCAATGAGATGATAAAATCAATTATTTGAATATGCATCAAGGTTTGATGTAGATGCTAACGGTTAAGTAACAATTAGGTTAATAATTGCCAAACATATAACAAAGAGAAGTAATAATAGGTTTGTTATACTAACTTTGTGCTTCGACAGAAGCTTATATACATATCGACAATCACTTTAATTATAAACCTAATTACATATTAAGTGGCCTAATTAGGCCCAATATCCCCCATTGAAGGTGGAGTCTGGATGTCGTAAACACCCATCTTGACTATGAAGGCTTTAAAATCTTTTTGTTCCAAGGTTATGGTCATGATATCTGCAAGTTGTGACTTTGTTGAAGCATATTTGTGATGATTTTTCCACTAGTGATTTCATCTCTAATAAAGCGACAATCAAGACCTACATGCTTTGTTCGAGCATGATAAACTGGATTTGCAGCAAGATTGATGACAGAGAGACTATCATAGTGTAAAGGAATAGGTTCATTACATGAAATATCCAAGGCTAGTAGTAATTCCCGCAGACATAGAAGCTCACAAACGGTGTCGGCCATAGCTCTATACTCGACTTCAACAGATGAACACGAGCCAACGTCATGTTTCCGCGTTTTCCATGAAATGGGCGAACCACCAAGCTGAATAAACCAACTTGTAACTGAGCGTCGGGTCATCGGACAAATAGCCCAGTCAGAGTCACACCATGCAGAGAGTGTTAGTGGTGTGTTTGCGTGTAGTAAAATTCCTTGACCAGGGTTGTGTTTCAAGTATTTTAGGACGCGCAAAGCTACATTCCAGTGCTGAATCTTGGGCGATGTCATGAATTGGGAGAGGAGATGGACAGAATATGAGAGCTCTGGTCTGGTTACGCTAAGGTAGATTAAGCGGCCTATTAAAAGACTATAGCGAGATGGTTTATGTATCTCGTCCCCATCAGCCAAAGGCAAGCGATGGTTCTGCTCTAATGGGAACGCCACTGGTTTAACAGCTAATAAACCAGTTTTTGCAATAATATCAAGCACATATTTGCGTTGAGAGAGATAACTTCTTGTGGATGCGGGCTACCTCAATGCCGAGGAAATAACGTAGAACTCCAAGATCTTTCATGTGAAAGCAAGAGTGTAAGTAGGACTTGAATTTTGTAATTGCTGAAACTGAATTTACAGTTACGATCAAGTAATCTACATACACCAAAAACAGGAAGTCAAATTCCATTGTTGCAGAATGTGAAAAGCGAATAATTTGATAGATTCTTGTGGGGTTGCGGGCTACCTCACGCAGAATCTATCAAATTATTCGCTTTTCACATTCTGCGTGAATCCATATTCTCGCAGTACTTGATTTAGCTTTGCAAACCAGCAACGTGGTACTTACTTAAGTCTGTAAAGTGATTTTCGTAAGCGACACACTTTATCACTACCATATTGGCGAAAACCCGGAGGAAATTGCGTATAAACCTCTTCGGAAAGGTCTTCATGGAGGAAAGCATTTAGTACATCCATTTGATGTACTTCCCAAATAAGAAAGGAGACTTGTTGGAGAAAAGTCCTTACGGTAACCATCTTTGCGACCGGAGCAAACATATCAGTCTAGTCTACTCCCTCGGTTTGATTATTTCCCATAACAACAAGGCGCATTTTATACCTCGCTAATGAACCATCAGCTTTCGGTTTGACTTTGTATACCCACTTACAACCGAGTGCTTTCTTTCCATGGGGTAGAGCTTCGACTGTCCATGTCCCATTATCTTCTAAAGATTTTATTTCATCTTGCATTGCGGTGCGCCAGTGAGCGTGTATAACAGCGTGCTTGTAGTGTTTTGGTTCACTGGTCGTAGTCACTGCATTTACATATGCACTATATGTTGGTGAAACGAGAATTGCAGACATATTCATGGATCGGATATGGTGTGGAAGACTCGTATAAGACGTTGGTGACGTAGTCATCAAATTTAGTTGGCGGTTTCCAGATTCTTTTTCCACGGCCAAGTTGAAGCGACGGCGGAGATGTTGTTTCAACAGATATTTTAGGAACTAAGGTAGAGCTGGATTCCGTGGTAGGAGAATCGATCTCTGTTGGAGTAGATAGACTCAGTGATGATGATGCAGAAGCTACTAGGTCTGTTTATGAAGTTGCAATTGAAACATATGTTGAGACTTGTGGTAAAGGAGCTACAACGTTCTAAATAGGGGGCGAAGCACGATGGTGAACAGAGATATCATCATCTGGTGGTCGTGATGAGGGTGTGAAGTCTATAAATGATGATTGTGATACAGGCGATGGTATGAAAGCATGATAGAAAGCTGCTTCCAAGAAGACTATGTCTCGTGAAACAGAGACTTTGCACGTAGAGATGTTATAGATTCTCCACCCCTTTTGAGAAAATAGATATCCAATGAAGATGCATTTGTTGCTTCTAGTTTCAAATTTTTCACCACCATGACATTGGTTGTGAACATAACAAATGCAACCAAAAACCCGAAGATGATTTAGCGGTGGAGGACGGTTATAAATGACCTCATAAGGTGTGCGACCTTGAAGAATTTTTGTTGGTGTACGATTGATAAGGTACGCTGCAGTTAATGCACAATATCCTGAGAATTCTATCGAAAGTAACGCTTCAAATCGCAGAGCTCTAGCAACATTTAAGATATGACGATGTTTTCGTTCCAATTTTCTGTTCTGTTGAGGAGTTACAACACATGAAGTTTCGTGAATAATTCCTTGTTGAGCAAAATATTGTTTGAGACAAACAAATTCAGATCCGTTGTTGCTGCGGATCGTCTTTACTTTCATTAAAAATGGACGTTGTACCAGATTCAAAAAATTCTTGAGATATTCAGGAGCTTGCAGCTTGGATGGTAGTAGATAAATCTAGATTTCCCGTGAATAATCGTCAAGTATAGTAAGGAAATACCGAGAACCACATAATGAAGTTGTTCTGTAAGGACCCCAAAGGTCGAATGAATTAATTCAAAAAAAGAATTCATCTTATTAATGCTCAATGGAAATGGTTCACGAGTTTGTTTAGACCTTAAAAATATCACATTGTCTTGAATCAAAAGAATTGCAAGAAAAATAAGAAAGATTCAACATTGCTAAGGCTTGAGATGAAGGATGACCAAATCTTCGATGCCAAAGTACATTGGAATCGCTTTCAACGGTGTTGATCGATGCTGCTACTTCAATCTGCCTCACAAAATAAAGCCTTTTGACTTGTCTACCCGCTCCAATCAGGTTCATCGTAATGCGGTCCTGAATCACACACATTTGGTCTGTAAACTGAAATAGCCCTTGTCTCGAGTTAGTTGAGAGATAGATATAAGGTGACAACGTAATCCTGGAACATAATAAACTGCAAAGTGATTTTGCCAAAACAAACAGAGCCTTGCGTAGTAGAGGTACTGTATTGACCATTTGGTAATCGAATAAGGACTGATTGCATATCAGACGCAATGGTTAAGAAATCAAGATATTCGATCATGTGATTGGAGGCTCCGGAGTAAAAAAAAATCCAGGATTTGATAAAGGACTTACCAGTGAGACGAGAAGTCATATGTGTATTATGCTCATCCAACATGTGAACAAGAGTGTTCCATTGATCGTTACTGAGTCCACTGATTCCGATCCTGGCTAAAAGAGAAAGTGGAGCCGGGTGTGTGTGAGGTGAAAGACCTACGTGATGAGCAGAGACATTATTGGTGCGTGAATTATCGGTAGGTCGATTCCTCTGATTGTTGGAAGAAACACGAGCAGATTGACCAGAGTTGGAAGAAGCACGAGCAGATTGGTTGTTGTTGCGTTTATTGGGTTTCTCCTCATACCAAGGAGGATAACCGATGAGACGAAAGCATTGCTCGGCTAAGTGTCCTTGACAGCCACAATGAGTGCATTGAGTCGGTGATCCTCTGGTTCTAGAAGCTGAAGTAGTAACAGGGAATGTTTGAGCAGCGAACCCGACAATTTCCTGTATTTCTTCTTGTAATCTTCCCATTAACTTTGATTCTTCATCTTGAATCAAAATATTGTAAGCATCTTCGAGACTAGGCTAGGGAGCCCGAGACAGTAAGGACGATTTTACGGGACCGTAGATAGTCTCGTCAAGGCCCATAAGAAATTGGTGCAGTTTGTCCTCTTCTCTTTCTTTCTGAACCTCATCCATTGTTTTTGCTTGTTGATAGTCCGAGAGGCTAATCCACAGTTGTGTAAGTATCCATAGTAAGATTCAATGGCCATTCCCTTTTTCCTGCAGTTTGCAAGATCAGTCTCTAAACGTTGAACACGTTGACCATTCTTGAGACCAAACCGTTTTTGTATATGGATCCAAAGGGAATGAGCATTATCCATGTGTAAGAAAGTCGAGGATGGTGAGTCATCCACTGTAAGTTTCATCCAAGAAACAAGAATTGCATTATTTGCAGTCCAATCCTCATAATCAGGAGATTCTGCAGCCGGTTGACGTATGGTTCCATCAAAAAATCCGAACTTTTTTCGTACCGTTAAAGCTAAACAGAAATTAGTGGCTCATTCATCGTAGTTAGGACCTCTTAGTAGTGGTTTAGAGATGATTGTACCAGGATTATCTCCGGAGGTTAAATCATATGGAGAAATGGTACAACAAGATGGAGGTTAAGGATCTGCCATAGAAAAAAAGATCGAAGGAGGTGAATAAAGAAAAAAAAATGAGTTGCAACCTTGTAGTAGTTTAGGTTGGAGGCTCTGATACCATGTCAAACCTAGAACAAAGAGAAGTAATAATAGGTTTGTTATATTAACTTTGTGCTTCGACAGAAACTTATATACATATCGACAATCACTCAAATTATAAACCTAATTACATATCAAGTGGCCCGATTAGGCCTACTAATAATGTTAGATGGATTTAATTTTGATTAGTGACGTGTTTAAAATAGACAAGTCAATAGATTANGTTTTTTAAATGACTTCATATAAAAATATAGAAATTTAAATGGTTAACTAAAATTTAAATACCACAAGTTTTTTTTTTTTTTTTGCTAGAAGTTAAAAATTCAGAATTATTTTTATTTTTTTCCTTTTAAATAAGTATGCTAGTTGTAATGTGTGAACAAGGCCGTCGCATCACATAGGTAAGAAAGCCATCGATTAGGGCATAAACATCTAAAGTACATTTTTAAAAAAATGAAAGAGCATTTTTGCTTTAAAAAATGGCAATTTAATTAATTTGTTGATTTTTTTAAAAAAAATATTACAAATATCACAACTTATATATTTTTATATAAATAACATTCATTAGAAGTTTTAAGATGATTAACCAATTTTAATATATCTTAATTAAATATTTTATTTTGTTTTTTTTGTTATTTTAATCTTTGAATCATATCAAATCGTCCAGTTAATTTAGTAAACATATACTTTTGACATATATATTAAATTCGAAAATATGTCTTTTATATTGGACCGGCCATGTGCGTGAATGGTAATCGTGCCGACTATTATTTGGGTTCGACGTTGTAATAACATTTTATTACTATCTAAAATTCAACTTGGTGGACCGAACAGCATCAAGCAACCTACCACATTAAATTCTTTTTCTTGGTCTATAAGAAAAAATATCTTGATTATGTGTATATATAGTATAAGTTAACATTCAAATACCGCCATAATACGTAAAAATAAGTCAATATGAAAATGACAGCAGTTTGTATAATATAAGGTTTTGATAAACATTGTGTTTCATTTTTGAGTTCCGCATAAACAAGCTTACCGACTTCAAACCTAGGGGAAACATATCGTTTGAATGTTACTTCATCATCCAAAAATCATATTCTTATGTATGTTCAGGGTCGGTCCAGAGCATAAGCAAATGAAGCCACCAATTAGGCACCAACATCTAAAATACATTTTCGTTGAAATAAAGAGACATTTTTCTTGAAATCAATGAGCATTTTTCTTGAAATAAAAGAACATTTATGTTAAAATAAAGGAGATTTTGTTGAAAATTTTAAAAATTTATATCATAAGTATCATAAATCATAGATTTTTTTGTAGAAATAACATTCATTAGAAGTTCTAAGAAGGTAAACCAATTTTAATAAATCTTAGTTAAATATTTTTGTTTTATTTTTTGTCACTTTAATTTTTGAACCATAACGAACCGTCAAATTAGTTTATTTAAAATTTTTTTGACATATATATAAGAGGCACATTTTTCAGATTTGTGTAGGACATCAAAAAACGTTGGACCGACATTGTGTATGTCTATCATTATATCTAAACCAGCAGACTAATACAAAAACATATTGTATTGTTAAGAGTCACAAACTGGGGGTACTTTATCTTTATAGCTAGGGCTAAGATGCTAAAACCATTGTTATGGAGCTTCATTACGGTACATAGGTTATTAAACTCTTCTGGTTAAAACATTTTTATGAAAATTCTTACTACTATTAAGAATTCATATTTCATTTAGTGATTATTTTAGTCATTAATGGATTGTGACATCAATAGGTAGCAGTAGTGTTCAACTTGTATAGTACAACTAAAACCTACACCCATGTTGTTTTTTTCCTTTGGACGGGCACCAAATATATGAACCATTTTAGCTTCCTTCATTTTTATACAATTGGATATTATTTGAGATGCCTGAGTAGCTAACCTACTACGGAAGTTCAATTTTTCCTCCTCGCATCTAAACGCGTTTCTTTAGCCCAAGTTACTAAATTAAATATTAATTACAAGTTAGAAAGAATTTGTCAATAAACCAATATACTTGCATGACATGTAGATCTAATCCCCCTACTTTGATTAATAGACCTATTGAAATATATCATAAATATAATACATCCAAAGGGACAAAAAGGACGGAATATTTGGGAATTGTCTAAAAACAAATTTGACGGAGGAAAAAGAGACGTTGGAAATCAGAGCTCTAACGTTCAAATTTAGGAGATTGCACATGGCCCCATCGCATTTTTCATTAACATGAAATTGATTTTCCAGTCACAGCTAGCCAAATATTCAATCATAGGTAAGTAAGTTGATACATCACATCACCGATTACTTATCACTGCTCTGACCAATTTTCGTCTACATAATTCCAACTTTAACGGATATAATCTATAGCTGTTTTCAACAAGTTATTAGTACTAACTATATGATTAATTTACCCCATCGACCTATAATTAGTGATTATAATTGACTGCATACCGCTCCACGTTTTCCTTTTTTTTTTGTTGGTTATTCTTTGATTAACGTTGCAGTCGTATAACTATTAAATCCAAATTATTTTAGTAATAATTATAAATATAGATTTTTTGTCACGTATTAAAATAAATATATAGTATGATATATGTTGGGAATGAATTGCTCAAACCATCTAATGTATTGTTAGATTATTTTTGATCGTATTCGAAGTCTTTTGTAAATTTATATAAATGGTATTTACACATTGTACATATGTATTTTATCATGTATTTCACCTTGTATTTTGCTGGGTTTTATCTCGTTTATAAGACATTAGTTGACAAAAAAAAGATGATGTCTCATGCTATTTTCCAAATAAATGTAATTTTATAAAATATAATTTTAAATTATAATAACATAAAGTATATATTTTAACTATGATTAAAATTTTATGCGAACAAAAATAATATATAAATACTAAAATTAAATGAAAATAATATATATTAATTACATATTATATTAAAATATATTTAATTTATTAGTTTTCATATGTATGATTATATATATGTAAATGAAATGAGTGTATTATACATTTACATATATTATATTTTCCATATAATATATATACTATATTTTAAACTAATTAATAGTAACAAATATATAAAGGAATTTCTTGAAATACCACAAAAAGAAGTTCAAATTTCAAAAATACCACACACTCCTAAAAGTTTAAAAAATACCATTAACTTGTTTTTTCCCCCCAAAATACCACAAACACAAAAAGTGAGTTTTTAAGGGTTTATCATTTAAATTTTTGGGTTTGGGTTCACTAAATAGAGTTTAAGGTTTAGTTTTGAAGGAGGTATGATTTGGTTTCGGGGATTTAGAGTTTAAATTTTAAATTTTAAAGTTATTTTAAATTTGTGATATTTTTGAAACAAAAACGAATTTGTGGTATTTTTGAAAAAATTGTGGTATTTTTATAATACATTAAAAGTATGATATTTTAAAAACATACATAGTTAATGGTATATTTGAGNAATGCTCCTACTATATATATATATATATATATATATATACACTGTATTTTAAATTTTCATTTTAACTAGTTAGTTTATCAAGAAAATTTTTTGTAATTAAATTAATAGATTCTTTGAAGACTTTATTTTTATTTAGTACTCCCTTTTTTCAAAAAGATAGTATTTTTAGAGAAAAAATGTGTTTCGATATAATTGCATTTGTTGTTTATGAGTTATGACTTTTCATATTATACATAATATTTTATTATTGGTTAAATTAGTTTTACTTGATGATATTTTTATCTAAACAAGAAAAATTGTATAAAAGTTTGTAATTTCTTAATTTGTGTGATTTTTTCTTAAACAACAATTAAAATGATAAAGGGAGTATTGTAGATTTGTTTGGTTTTTTTGGTTACATAGATTATTATATTATTATCTAGATATTATTATATTTAATGAATTTTTATCCATTTATTCAAAAACTACCACACACTCTCAAAAGTTGCAAAATACCACAATTGTTTCCAAAAATACCACAAAAATGTTTTTTGTTTTAAATTAAATGATTTTTTAATATGTGTTTAAATACCTTAAACCATAAATATTTTAATATACTAATATTTTAAAATTTTATTTTTTCACTGTTTATGTTTTTTATTTATTAAATGTTTAAAAAAATCTTTTCTAGATATGCGTATCTAACGTGATTAAGAAAATCCCTCAAACAAGATGCGATAAAATTAAGTAATATTAACTGCTAATTATGGCACGTAACCCACCATCTGAACACATTTGGTACTACAGTCTCCAATCAGTACGATTAAAACGGTCAAATTTAAAAATTAATATAACTAATATTTACTTTCACACGTCATCGAGTAAATGTAGGTCCCACCCACACCCTCCACCTTCCCTCTTTTCTCATCTACGCTAACTCTACCTCTCTATATAAACCATCAACAAGCTATTGCTCCTTCCGAATCTGAAAACAAACATTTCTCTCTTTGCAACAATGGCTATCTTCGTTCTATCTCTCCTATTACTCTCCTCCTTCTCAGCCATTCCTTTCACATACGCAGGTTAGTCTCCATCTCTTCACGTATATGTTGAATTTCACGTTTTGCTTGTTTGATTCTGATCTCTTCGTTTTTTNTTTTTTTTTTTTTTTTTTGTCTCATGACAGATTCTGGAATGGTCGGTGTAAATTACGGCCGCATAGCGAACAATCTCCCGCCACCGGAGAAGGTGGTTGAGCTTCTCAAATCCCAAGGAATCAATCGCGTCAAGCTTTACGATACCGATAACTCCGTTCTAACAGCTCTTGCCAACTCCGGCATCAAAGTTGTTGTCTCGCTCCCCAACGAAAATCTCTCATCCGCCGCCGCCGATCAGAGCTACACCGACAATTGGGTTCAACAAAACATTAAGAAATACATTCCGGCGACGGATATCGAAGCAATCGCTGTCGGGAACGAAGTGTTTGTTGACCCCAGAAATACGACTTCGTATCTCGTTCCGGCTATGAAGAACGTCCAAAGCTCGCTGGTTAAGTTCAATCTCGACAAATCGATTAAGATCTCGTCGCCGATTGCCTTGAGCGCACTGGCGAGTTCGTATCCACCCTCGGCTGGTTCTTTCAAACCGGATTTAATTGAACCGGTCATTAAACCGATGCTGGATCTGCTCAGCAAAACCTCGTCGCATCTCATGGTGAATGCTTACCCGTTCTTTGCGTACGCGGCTAACGCCGATAAGATCTCGTTGGATTACGCTCTCTTCAAAGAGAACGCCGGGAATGTAGATTCCGGTAATGGATTGAAGTATAACAACCTCTTAGACGCCCAAATCGATGCCGTTTTAGCCGCCATGGCCGCGGTGGGATTCAACGACGTCAAGCTCGTGGTGACGGAGACAGGTTGGCCATCTGCCGGAGACGAGAACGAGATCGGCGCCGGTTCGACTAACGCTGCAGCTTATAACGGCGGATTAGTGAAAAGAGTGTTGACGGGAAATGGAACGCCGTTAAAGCCGAAAGACCCACTTAACGTCTATTTGTTCGCTCTGTTTAACGAGAACCAGAAAACGGGCCCAACGTCGGAGAGAAACTACGGGATGTTTTACCCAAACGAGAACAAAGTGTATGACGTTCCCTTTGCCATGAAGTCAACGCCGGTTAGCGATAGGAAGGAGAAGGTTCCGGTGAAGTCGACGTCGCACGTGGGACAGACATGGTGTGTTGCGAACGGTAAAACGACGAAGGAAAAGCTGCAGGTTGGTCTCGACTATGCTTGTGGCGAAGGAGGCGCTGATTGCCGTCCGATTCAACCGGGTGCCACGTGTTATAATCCTGAATCGTTAGAGGCCCATGCTTCGTACGCGTTTAACAGTTACTATCAGAAGAACGCACGTGGCACTGGCACGTGCGACTTTGGTGGTGCAGCGTACGTGGTCTCGCAACCTCCTCGTACGTAACTCTATCCTTTCTCTCTCGGTATTATTATCATTTAAATTAATAATTTTTAACCCAACAAAAAAAAATATTATTGTTCTGACATTTTACATTATATTTAGTCATGTCACATTTTTTGGAAGATAATGGAGGTTGGGATGGTCCAACAACATATGCTATTTTGGACTTTTACGTATACAAAACAATGAAATAATTCTAATTAAAATTAATTTGTGGTTTGTTTTTTCGTGTTTGTAGAGTATGGGAAATGCGAGTTTCCGACAGGACATTGAAGGAGGAGTGGTCCAGCTGATTTATATATTCCCATTATTTTTTATTTATTTAAAACATCGCTTTGTCTTTCGAGTAGAGGATTATTTATATGCGTAGTACTATTTTATTGTTGTATATTTGGTTGGTTTCGTCGTATATTATAATCGTAGTAATTTTTCCTTAACACTTCAACCTCTACGACGTTTACGTAAACATGGATTCAGATCATGTACTTACGCCAGTTGCGTATCTAATAATCAAGCTAAAATGGGGGTAAAAACACATTAATTAAATTAACTTTTGTTTGTGCACCTAACTCGAATAGTCGAATGTGTGTCGCTGGATGTCAGATATTACACCATTACTAAAATATTAAATGTAAACTGTAATTATGATATGTTGACAAATGCGTTTTGATAGTTAAAAAATGCGTTCTGATAGTTGAAGAGAAATCCTACAAATTCAACTATCATCAATATCTCCCAATTTTAAGATAGCCGCAGTTCACGTTTCGTTTTGGTCCCGCGGCTGGCAATTACCTTAGTGCTAGCTTTCTTTTTCTCCCCTTTTGCGTTTTTTTCTTTCCTGCCTTAGTTTGCGTGATTCAGTTGTGCTAGTGGAGAGGGTTTGTTCGCTATGAGAAATTTGTACATCTAGAATGCTTTCCTTGTCGTCGCAGAAAAAGTCACCAAGCTTGTACGTCGACGGAAGCGCCTTCTCTGATTGAGTTCTGGTGGTCCGCTTCGTTTTTCAGTGGCGTAGATAGAAATTTTTTTATTATGAACAGAAAATGTCAAAATAAAACATATTTTATAAATTTTCAAAAACTCGTCTACAAATATATTCTATGTTCACTCATACTTTGAAATTTTTTTTATCACACTTTCATTGGTTACATCTTCAAATAAAATTTTTCAATATAATAAACTAAACAATCACTAAAAATTGATCACCGATGCGATTTCGTAGTATAGTTTTCACAATCTTCATTCATGAAAAACATCTTTCGACGGTTGCAATATCAACAAGTCACAATCTTCATTCCTGGATCATTTAGGTGGTTAGGGTCCATGACCTCATCAAAAAGTCTATACACTAGACGATGAGAATTAAAATTTAGAAAGAAAATATAACCTCAATATTGAATAATTATATTATATGCAAAAAAACTAGATCGATTTTATTTTTTTTCTTTAAAAAGAAAATTACACAATATGAAGAACTAACCGATGATAACTGTAAAAGAGAACTGCAAAAGAGAAGAAGTTGAAACATGATTTTTTGGCTAGATTTAAGGAAATAATTTCAATATTTTTTGTTAATTTTTTAAAAAATAATTATTTAATTAAATGGATATAAACGTGTAACTAAAAAAATTAATTAGATTTTTTGTTTTGTAACTATAATGTCATGGATTTTACATTTTAATATAATGTTTTCTTGTTACTTTATAAAAGAAATTATGAATAAGCACTAACATATACTCCCTCCCTCTGTTTTTTAATACTTGATTTTTCTAGAATTTTCACACAGATTAAAAAAGTAATAATTATGTCATTAATTTCTCTTTCTTTAAGCCACTTTATCTATATTCTCCACGTTCCAATGCTTAAAACATGATTTTTTAGCTTTTTATGCTATTAATTAGTTATAAAAAGAGGTATGTAACTATTGTTTTCGGCTAAAAATATGTGCTTGAGTATTTTTGAGAAGAAAAAAGCAATAACTAAAAAGTAAAAACTCGAGTAATATGAAACTAAAAATAAAAGGGCTGACTTCACTAGCCCCCATCAACTTTGTCCATCCAAATTTTTTCCCCTGGACTTTAGAGCTCCTTAATTTTCCACCTGAACTTAGATTGTTCCTTACCCAACCCCCTCAACTATGTCCATCCAATTTGTTCCCCCCTTGAACTTTGGAGCTCCTTAATTTTCCACATGAACTTAGATTTCTCCTTACCCGACCCCCTCAACTATTTGTTCTCATCATTTTATACCCCCAAGCAATTTAGAACACTAATTTGCTATTTAAATTATAAAAAGCGATAACAAATCGTGTTTTGGTTTAGTCCAATAAATCTTACATTCAAATATTTTTAATATTAAATCTTATGTTAAAATATTTTTAA
>OVAV01001200.1:1910-14090 GCA_900406375.1 Iberis amara | reverse complement strand
TCACTATATAAAACTATTACTTGGTGATGTGTATGATACATTTTGATATTTCAAATATATAGTCGTGTATTATGTCATAGTTGTGTAGTTTGAAAATATCTTTTACCTAACTAATTCTCATTTATAATTAACGGAAATGTAGCTTACAAAAAATTAAACTTGGCATGTGTATTCATGTATAATTGATATATTATGAATTTGATGCATTTTACTTATCATTTTGATTGCATTATAGGTAGATTTACTTGCATTTAGGCTTGTATAGTATACATTTTCATTGCATTTCATGTTTTCAGGTGTTAAAGGAGAAGATTGAGGTGTTGGATACAAATTGACATATGCAGATGTAGAGTCCGACAGAAGGGTCAGAAGTTTGCTAATGCTTGGAGATGATTTCACCGTTGGATTGAGCTGAATTCAGCCAGGGATCTATCCCATCCCTGGGTGAATTCAAAGCTACTCCTGATCATCAACCACACATGCAAGCTCCCGAATCCGCACTTGAAGCTCATCAACTCTCGGACCACGGTACTCTCCAGGCTGTGGTACCTTACACCTCTCAAGACTGGATATTAGTGGTCTCCTCCATAGCTCTAACTGCCACACTCACACTTGGATCATATATTGTCCAATCACATGCTTTCTACCGAGACCCCACCTCTATTGCTTCAACCCTAGGGGCTCCAAGCGTAAAGCACAGACGTATGAACGTGAAGATATCAGCCCTTCTAATCGCCCCCGCTATCAAGGTGATTCCTATTCCTCTAATCCTCACGGTTTGGTGGTTGCCGCACAATCACCACCGCCGCCATGATACTCCTCCGTTGGAACTGTCAAGGTTTCCGAAGCCCCTTGACAGTTCGTCATCTTCACGATCTCCGGCGGGAACACAAGCCTGATGTCATTCTCCTCTCTGAAACTATGAACAAGTTCTCCTTCGTTTCTGGTTTAAGTCGCGATTTAGGCTATTCTAATGTTTATGTTTTAGATTCGGTTGCACGAAGGGGTGGCTTAGCTGTTTTTTGGAACCCCCTGTTTCTATTTCTTTTGTATCACAACCTTGCCAGCAAGGGTTCACAATGTCGATTGTATCTCCTGTCTCACATACTTTTCTAATGCACTATATTTATGGTTACCCGGACCACCGTCTCAGAGCCTCATTTTGGTAGAGCCTCTCAGCTCAATCTTCATCTCGTCCACCAACTCTATTTCTGGGGGATTTTAATGAAATCAGAAATGCCTGAGAAAAGCGTGGTGGCTCTCTCAACATCCACACGCGACTTCAACCTATTCATAAACAACCATGGTCTTTATGATCTTCATACGTATGGTGAACGATATACCTGGATTGGACGACGCTACAACCACACTGTCTGTTGTCGTCTAGACAGAGCTACAACCACATATGACTGGCACTCACTCTTCCCTCACGCCTTTGCCCGTACTCTCCCTTGGATTGGTTCTGACCACCGGCCCCTCCTTGTTAGTACGGGCTCCACTACAACCACTTTTTCAAACCATTTCGCTATGACAATCGCTGGCAAGACCTCCCAAAAATTTACCCTTTAGTCTCAAATATCTGGTCCAATGACTGCCAAAACATACATCCCTCACTCTTCAGTCAAGCTCTTGTCAACTGCCGCAAAGGTCTGGCTAAATGGAAACACACACGCAATCTTAACTCCAACAAAGCCATTAACGTGCTAAAACTACAAATTCAGGAAGTTCTAGCCCACAACAATCCAAACTACTCCCATCTAAACCAATTAAACCAAGCTCTCCTACACCAATACAAAAAAAGAAGAAGAATATTGGCGCACTCAAAGCCGTACACTTTGGCTACATGCGGGAGACCGTAACACGAATTTCTTCCATGCAAAAACAAAGCAGCGTCGCACCATTAATCGCATATCAACCATCCAAGCAAATGACGGAACACTCCAAACCGATGAATCCTCCATTACCCAAACTTTCATTTCCTATTTCACAAATCTCTTCACTGCCAACCAGACCTATAACCACGATCCTATCCAGAGATATGTTTCACCCTGTGTCACCTCTACCATGAATGATAACCTACTCAAGCCAACCTCTGAACAAGAAATCTGGCAGGCCCTCTAGTCTATGAACAATGATAAAGCACCAGGCCCTGATGGACTGACAGTGGGCTTTTTCAAACACCACTAGTCCACTCTCAAGTCCGGACTTTACAACTATATACAACACTTCTTTGAGTCTGAATACCTCGACCCTAACCTCAACCACACGAATATATGTCTCATTCCCAAGACCTCTAACCCCTCCCACGTTACTGACTTTCGACCCATCAATCTTGCCAACATTGCTTACAAGATCTTATCCAAAGTATTGGCCAACAGATTAAAAAGTTGCCTAGGAAGTGTCATCTCCCCAGCACAATCCGCTTTTGTCCCAAATAGACTTATTACGGACAACGTTCTTATTGCACACGAGCTACTACACTCACTCGCAAATCGGCGGCTAAAAACCCCTTTCTTAGCCTGCAAGCTTGACATTAGCAAAGCTTTCGACCGAATTGAATGGCCCTACCTCGTAAACATCATGCTTCGGTTAGGCTTTTCACCGAAATGGTGTCGCCTAATTTCAACTTGCATATCCACAGTTACTTACTCCCTCCTAATTAATGGCAAACCACATGGACACATTACTCCGACTCGTGACCCTCTATCGCCTTACCTGTACATTCTTTGTGTTGAAGGCTTATCTGCCCAATTACATGGTTACTTAAACCAAGGTCTCATACACGCCTTCCAAGCCAGCTGTGGTGGCCCACCAATCACTCACCTACTCTTTGCCGATGACTCCCTCATATTCTGCCAAGCAACGGAACCCGAATGTCGGACACTACTAAATATCCTCAAAACCTTCAAGGATATCTCGGGACAAGCTGTCAATTACCAAAAATCGCGTGTCAAATACGGAAAAGGGGTTCCTGCACACACACAAACACATCTTTCAACAATCCTCCAACTCCACTCTACGCAAGGTTTTGGCTGCTACTTAGGACTCCCGGACTTTGAAGGACGCGTTGGCAAACACGCCTTTTCCTCTATACTCGATCGACTCAATCAAAAGATAACATGCTGGTCCTCTAAATTCTTATCCACGGCCGGTCGAGAAACGCTAATCAAGGTTGTCCTTCAAGCTCTCCCGGCCTACACAATGTCACGCTTTCATTTTCTCGTAGCACTGATCAAACATATAACATTTACCATTCGAAATTTCTGGTGGAAATCAAACAAGGAAAAACACGGCATTCCATGGGTCGCATGGTCCAAAATAGTCTACTCCAAACAAGCGGGAGGATTAGGATTATGAGACGTCGAAACTTTTAACACAACACTCCTAAGAAAACAGGCTTGGCGCATACTCACAAACCCCAATTCCCTCCTAGCACGTGTCTTGCGCCACAAGTACTTTAAATCCACCACTCTCCTCAACGCCACACAACCTTCCAAATTAAGCTACGCCTTGCGCCACATCATGCGTAGCCTTGATAAGATCAGACCCGGTTTTCGTCATATCCTGGGAAACGGCAAAATGACTAGAATTTTCCGAGATCCATGGCTACCTATGACCCTCGACGACACACATTCAGGCCACTCACCAATACCCAAACCTAATAGCCCACATCTACCACTACCACCTTCCACTACAGTGGACTTCCTCTTCCAACCCCTCTCACAACAATGGGATCTCCAAAAAATACACCACTATATAAACCCGACCGACCAAAACCGCATCCTATCAATCCATCCTTGTGCACTCAATGTTCCAGATATGATCTCCTGGCCGCTCAACCCCAATGGTGCGTATAGTGCCAAATCAGGATATCACTTTCTACTAAATCAGGATTCCCGTTCCCCAAACCAAGTTTCCAACCCGGCTGCGTCAATCTGGAAATGGAATATCCCGCCAAAAATCAAGCATTTCTGGTGGCGTGTCTAAAATAATAGTCTCCCCACCCTCTCCAATTTATCACGCCGAGGTGTCCACATACCATCTACTGACTGCTATCTATGCGGTGAGGAAACAGAATCAATCAATCACCTATTTTTTGACTACTGCATCAGTAGGGAGGTCTGGCAACTTGCCCCGGTTGAAATGAACCTTGCACCTCCACCCTCTGATATCCCCACAACTACCATTCCCAATATAGTCAACCACCTACTCACCTCACACTTTAACTCCATCACCTTAATTAGTTCCATCATGTGGCGTCTCTGGAAATCCAGGAATGACCTCTGTTTTCAAAATCACATATGGCCAATCCCATTAATTATAACTAAAGCCATTCAAGACGCACAACTTTGGGACTCAATGACGCATTCACCACCACACACCGCTTCCAACACAGACTGCCACTCTCATGTACCACCACCTCCTCCCATCTCCTCCGACCCAAATTCATGATTAAGATCATGATTAAGCATTTATTTGTTTGTTTCTTGTTTAAGATCACGATTAAGCATTTATTTGTTTGTTTCTTATAAGACTCAATGAACATTATAAGTAATTATGCTAGGTAGATTAGAGTCATTATAAGTAATTATGCTAGGTAGATTAGAGTGATTAAGAAATCAAAGAAACGTAGCTTTCAAACCAACTGATGTAGGAATGCGGAAGCTAGATAAAACTAGAGATCCGTTGATTCTGTGAATATATGGAAAATTTGTGTTTGCAAGATTATTCGTTTAGTCTGAGAATGCCCAAATAAATCAAGCTTTCTTAGATTCGTTGAGATCTCTCGATATCAACCGAATTAAGGAACAAAAATTATCTTCTCTCAAAAGAAAAAGCTTTATTAATAATTAATCAAAGTCTGAATAATACATTACACTAAGAGACTATTTATCATAAAATTATAAAATCCTAAAAAATATTAAAAATCCATAAAGATAAATATCAACTAAATAAGGATAACTACTAAAATAAATAACAATAAAGATATTTTATAATATTTGGAATTTTACGTTGCATCATTGACCCATTTGTTTAGATTTTAATCAACCTTTTACATCTTAATCATTTGTTGACTTTTGTTTGGTTTTATTGACTTTTGTTGACTCTTAGATTTATGTTCGTTTGAATGCTTGTTATAAATCAGTCAGCCTTATTTGCTTAGACTAATCACGATTCTCTTAAGTTACAGTGAGTTTATTGCCCTTGATTTGGATTGACACCTAGTATTTCAACGACATTGAGTGATTCTAGGATTACATGACAGGATTGAAGCATAATATCTTGTTTATCAATTTGGCGTCGCTGCCGATTCGGGGACTCAATTGACCAGTCGAACTTTGAATTTGTTTGGGACTAAACACTTTTTCATTTTCTTTGCTAACCACTCTACTTTTTTTGCTTGTGCTTTCTCAGGTGAATGTATTTAAGAAGTAGAGGACCAAAAAACCTCCTAGCTATACCAGAAGATATTAGAGCACTTGAGCGACAACAAAAAAGAGGAAGAAGATAACAGAAGACAAGCTCATCTACAAAGACTAGATTTGGAGATGGAGTAACAAGACAACGTTGTTGGAAATGATCACGTTCCTCGTCACCCAACAAAGACTATTGGAACAAATGACGAACCCAATGTCTATGGCCATAGATTCGTGATTAGAGCTCCATCTATCGCCAACAACAACTTTGAGATAAAGTCTAGTCTAATCAAGATGGTCAGTAAAAAATTCCATGGTCTACCAATGGAAGACCCTCTCGACCACTTGGACAACTTTGATATGTTGTGCAGCACAGTAAAGATAAATGGAGTCATCGAGGACGCATTCAAGTTGAGATTGTTTCCCCTTCTCTTTGGGGTACAAAGATCATACATGGGAGAAAACTTACCTCGAGACTCTGTCGGGACTTGGGACACTTTCAAGAAAGCATTCCTATCCAAGTTTTTCTCCACCACCCGAATCGCACGCTTAAGGAATAAGATCTCGGGCTTCGTACGAAAAGGAACGTAATCCTTTGGTGAAGCATGAGAGAGATATAAAAGCTACACTAAAAAATTTCCACACCATGGTTTTTCTAAGAAGAGCCTCCTTAGTATACTCTATAGGGTTCTTCTCCCAAAATATCGAATGATGTTGGACACAGTTAGCCATGGTAATTTCTTTGGCCAAACCGAGTCAGATGGGATGTCGCTCATTGAAAATCTAGCCCAAAGTGATAGTAACTATGGTGAAGACTATGATCAAACAGTTAGAGATGGTGGTAGTGGAAATGATGATCATTAGAAGAAAGAGATGAAACATTGCATGACAAGTTTGACAAATTCATCCTCTCACAACAAGCCACGGTAAAATTTATTGGTGATATTCAAGAAGACACTCCACAAAAAGATGCCAATCAAGAGAAAGTTAACTACATTGGTAACCAAGTGTACAATTAAGGTTACAACAACTACCAACAACACCCGAACCTCTCATACCGCAACACCAACATGGCGAATCCTCAAGACCAAAATTATCCATCTCAAAAGCCACAACACTATGGAGGCTTTCAACCTAACCTCAATTCAACAATCAAGGTGGTTTCCAGCCAAATCAATAATACTTCGACGACAAACCGCCATGTTTCTACACTATTTTGGTGAACCAACAAGCTCATCAAGGAAATACTTATTCCTCTTCTACTAAGGAGGATCAAACAAACTAAATGTCAAAGCAGATCTTGGAAGGTCAAGGGAAGAATTCTATTGAGATAAATGAGTTGAAGAAAGAAATGCATGCCAAGGTCGATGGTTTCTACAAAGAGATCAATGCAAAGTTTGACTGTGTACTCTCATTTAAAAGCTCTTGACAACCAAGTTGCTCAAATCGTCTCTTCTTCAAAAAGACCAATGGGACAACTTTATGGAATTTCATAATCAAGCCAAAAGAAATATGTCAATGCTATCTCTATAAGGATTAATCACGAAATTCCACCACATCTTCTCATTGAGAACATTGAGAACCATGTGGGGGGGGGGGGGGGGGGGGGGGGGGGGTGATCACTCACATTGAAAATGAGATGAACTTCAAAGAGGGAATTGTAGAGGGAAAATAAACGGTTCAGGATGTTAAGAAACAAAGAAATATAGCTAATGAGAACGGCGATTCAACATCAAAGGCACTACTATTTGAACCTCCTCCTTATGAGCCTAAACCATCATTTTTGGAAAGGCTTAAGAAGCAACTTATTGAGAAGTATAAGGCTCAAATTGAAGAGAAAATGAAAGGGGTGGAAAAGACATTTCCAAACGTCGAAGCATTCTAATATATTGTGTTTTTAATGCATTTCACTTCTTGATTTGATTGCATTCTAGGTAGTTTAACTTGCATTTAGGCTTGTATAGCATGCATTTGTATTATATTTCATGTTTTAGATAGTGGAGCAAATAAAGATTAGGATCGAAAGAGCTTAAAAGGGGATCAAAGGAGCAAAATTAGAGCTTGAACCGGTATGAAGAGAAATTCAGGAAGGTTTGAGCATAATTCAGGAAGGCTGAAGAGAAAATCGGGAAAGCTGAAGAGATACTCAAGAAGGATTGAGAAGAATTTGGGAAGACTGAAGAGAAATTCAGGAAGCCGGTACCAAACTAAACCAAGTCAAGATTTCAAGCATTGACCAAGTCAACATTTCAAGCATTAACTCAAAACCCTTTTTCTAGACTATAAATACACTTTACACCTAGTTTTAGTCTCCATCTTCTTTTTCATTATCTCATCTTTTATCATCTCTTATCTTTTATCTTCTCTTCCACTCTTGTGTAAACTTTTGATTTGAAGCTTTTAATCTAGTTTCTTCTTGTTCTCTTTGCTTATTTCTTGTTATTTATTGTTTATATCGCGATTAAGCACATATCCATCATGAGATTTTGTGTTTATATCATGGTTAGTGAGTAGTTCTTCATAGGTAGATTATGGTGATTAAGTTATGGAATATGATGCTTACGGGTTAGACTACTTGAATATTCATTCATTTAATGTTCTTAATGCTAGATTTGACTTCGTCAATCATTTCTATATCAAGGCAAATTCATGCCCGAAAGGTGTTTGTGAAAATGCCCGAATGAATTATTTGAGCGATAAATGAGGCATAACCAAGGGATTGTGTTAGTTAGTTTAGTGGTTGAATGGATTAGATCTTAATGCTTTATTTTTGTGTAATTAGCCAAGGGATTGTGTTAGTTGCATGATTTGGAAATGGATCATTATCATGGGAATGGATTAGTTTAAATTACCAAGGATTAGCATTGATTGATTGTAATAAACATCATAGAGCATTACTTGATCCCCTAAGTCAATAACCTTGACCTATTTGTTTAGCTTTTAATTGTTATTTGAATCTTGATCTTTGTTGACCTTTGATTTCTTTTGATATTATTGACCTTTTAGATTTATGTATGTTTAGATGTTAGTTACAAACCAACAATCAACCTCAATTTCTTAAACTAAGTGGAATTCTCATAGATTCTAGTGAGTTAATTGTCTCCAATTTGGATTGACACCCTAAGTACTACAATGACATGAGTAGCCTTAGGATTACTTGTTAGATAAGACCACAAAATCTTGTTTCTTGGCAACAACTCAATATAGCAAGTACTTCAAGGAAAAAATCATGGAAAAGCTAAAAGATTTACAAGGGATGATGAAGCTAAAAAATGAGAATGACGCAAAAGTTCCAAAAGAACCAACCCCGAGGACACTTGAAGATTCGGGAAGTTTCACTCTTTCTTGTACTTTGAGATTTCTTAAATTTGAGAAAATCTTATGTGACCTTGGAGCAAGTGTAAGCCTTATGCCACTATCAGTTGCAAGGAAGCTTGGTCATACATCTTTCAAACCTTGTGGAATCTCCT
Organism: Iberis amara; assembly: GCA_900406375.1. Lineage (NCBI taxonomy): Eukaryota > Viridiplantae > Streptophyta > Magnoliopsida > Brassicales > Brassicaceae > Iberis > Iberis amara. Next base: position 5,203 of record OVAV01001200.1, on the reverse strand, counting down.
TGGTGCTTGCAGATAGATCCGTGAAAACTCCGGTTGGAGTACTAGAAGACTTTCCAGTGAAAGTAGGAGATGCAAGGGTACTTACAATTTCCGTTGTCATTGAAATGGAAGAAGAACCAAAGGACCCTCTCATTTTGAGTATGCCTTTCCTAGCCACAGTTGGAGCAAAGATCGATGTCAAGAAGGGAATGATTGATCTTCATCTTGGGAAAAACCGCGCCCAACGGTATGACATCAAGGCAACAAGGAAGAAACCCACCATTGACAGACAAGACTATTAGGCAAATACAAGAGATGATCTTTCTATTGAGTGCCTGGAAGAAACTAGCAATGGTAAGACTAGTTTCAAGAATGAAGAAAAGGAATCCAAGGATCTAGGTGGTTAGTCATGGAAGCTAGTTGATAAGGGAGGTTCTGCAACATCTCCGGATTCCAACCAAGATTGATGAATGTCAAGCTAGAGACTTTAAACAAGCTCACTTGGGAGGAAGTTCAATGGAATCCTTGTACATATCCTTTCTGATTCAAGTTATTTTCATATTTAAAGGTTTAGTTTTGGATATTTTGTCTCTTAGATGTGTTTGATGTTGACAAGGACGAAATTTGCTTTGTTTCAAGGTTGATATAGATGCAAGCTTAAGTTTTGGAAAAATTTCTCAAGGTTTCAGGTCAATATCGGGCATCAAAACCGGTACAAGGAACCTGGTACACTCATACCGAGTGTGATTGGTTATATAAATATAAACAATGAAAAAAATATATCATATTTACAAAACTATATCAACAAAAGACTAGATTTAAATAATCATAAAAATCAAAATATATCATATTCACAAAATCATATCAAAACAACTAAAAACTTAAATTACAAGAACCAATAAAAAAATAATACACATAAGTCCAACTTCTTCGGATGTTGACATATATGATTTTTTGTTGTAAATTTTGGTATTGACATGTCTTAAAAACTTATATACAAAATATTTTATTTACAAATGAGCAAGTGGCTCAATTGTATCTACATATTTTATTGAACTCGCTAAAGTTAATGTTATTTTTATATAGAATAATAAAATTACATGTGTAAATTTTAAACATCACTCAAATCTGGGTATGTTGCCTTGAAGACCTAACAAGTAGCATGTAAAAGGAAAGAAACAAGCATTTGTGTCCATCTCTAAACACACTTTTACAAAACCAAACTTTATATCTAAACCGGACCAAATAAGATTCGAATAAAACCGGATGAAGAAGGAAACCCACAAACAGCAAAAGCTGTTTTGCTCAGTCACCTTATAAATACATCCCCGAAACCCACATAAAAAACCAACTNAAAAAAAAAAAAAAAAAAACTTGTTCTTGAATCTTTGGTGTGTTGTGATGGGAGGTAATAGCAGAAAGAAGTTCTCGCTCTTCGGCTTCTTGAAAGCAAGAAGGTCTTCGTCACATAAAGTCGAAGCAGACGCATCATATTGGGACGACCTCGTCTACACAAGAAAGGCATGGGCCAGCGACGAGGACAAGCGCTATTGGGTGGCTGAGCCAGGTATTGACCGTAAAGCTTCTGCTTTCATCGCCAAGTTCCATGCCTCTCGTATCTCTGAGTCCGAACGCCAAACTCTCCCTCCTTGCCAATCTCATCATGATCACTAGCTAGCCATCATCATAATCACTCCCTCTCCCTCATCAAAATTATCTTGTTAAAATGAAAGAAGGCCAAGTGCTGATCTCGAATTCGTTCTATGCATATTAATTGTCTCTTCTTTTTTCTTTCTCCTCTATTGTGATTATCCTTATGATGATTTGTTTATAAAATGTCTTAAATTTAGTTTAAAATCGTTCTCTACAAATTAGTGAATTATATGAACTCGACAGCTTAAGTTGTTGGATTATAATAAGTGATTTTAACACGTTTAAGCATTGAAACATTATATATAATCCACAATATTTGGACTACACCCCAACGAAGGGTCCCGAAGGAAGAACAACATGTGACCTACCCGTACGTTGATATGATTTAAATATAGCTAGTGAAAATTAGATCTTAAACTACTAATTCACTTAGATATCTCTAGTAACTATATACACTGACACTTTTCTTCGTTGGTTGAACAGTGTTTACTGCTAACTTAAGTTACTTTATAACGGTCGCCATAAGTCCTTAGAACACCTCCAACAATTAAACTCCTCATGGAGTACTTAACAAGTTTTTAATAATATTTTAATAATCACATTTATCAAAATGTGTCTTCCAATGGTAGAACTCCTAGGGGTTCTTAAAAAAAATTTATTTTAAAAACATTATATTTTTAATATTACAAATAATTAAAGTTGAAACATACATGAAATGCATATAATTAAGAAAATGAACCGACATAGAAACTGAAAATTTCGGATCTGAAATACCCGGAACTGACTTAGAACCAAAAATTTCGGGTATTTTCCGGTTCCTTTAACATGGAACCGAACCGACGCAGAATCGACAAGAACCAATCCGGAACCAAACCGAATATTAGAAAAGTATCGATTGAGTATTAGAATTTAGGATCCTAAGAACCGGAACCGAACCGAATATCCGAAAGATCAGTTTTTGGTTTTTTGGGTTCGGTTTATTTGGTTAATTTTCAGTTATTTTTTTGTTATTTTTGGTTTTTTGGTTATTATCGGTTTTTTCGGGTTTTTTCAAAAAAAAATAAAAAAACAAACCGATCAGTTATCTAACCGAACCGAACCGAGAACCGAAATTGAAAATTCTTTTTGTGTCGATAAGTTTTCTCTACATAGCTCGGTTCGATTCGTGAAATCTTCGGTTCAGTTCGGAAAACTCGTTTCGGTTTTCTTTCACAGCCCTACAAAAAAACCATGAATCTAAGAAAAAAAACACCACTCGACGGTTGACCAACAAAAAAACTCAGCCAACCTAATACCAACACATGGCAAGGAAGGACCGGTGCTAAAAATCCTCCAAGAGGGATCGATGCTTCTCAACTTGATTTACTTTAGGATTTTTTTATTATTATTTTTGTTAAGGATCGGCTAAAGGCACCGTTGGAGGTGGTCTTAGAATCTAAGACCATGTACAATGGTGGTGTTGAAAATGAAATTCAATACCTGAATCAATTTAATGAGATGTTGAATTATTATTTGAAAATGACATGGAGGTTTTGGAGTTAAAATCAACATTTTATCTTTCTCTTTCATCTAGGTGGACCAACCAGGAACAAGAAAAGAAAAGAGGAGAGATAAGATGACTTATGATTGGTTAGAAAAATTATCAATTTTTTATTTTTTAC
>OVAV01001199.1:0-14092 GCA_900406375.1 Iberis amara | reverse complement strand
ATTTTCTGACAAAAAAATATATTTTAGTATTTATGAAAAAGTGTCTTTCACATACATAAAACATAAGAAAGTCACTATAGCATGAGCTACGCAGCTATATGTATGCTTTCTTGTGCATTAAACTATGAGTTTTATTTCAATGAGTTTATATGTATTTTTCTAACAAGTGTTTTATTTATATTACAAATGTTCAAATTTTGGTTGCTTTTTTGTTTGTTTGAAATGACTTTATATATATACATATATATCTTGTCTTATTAGTTAGTATTTTGCTTTATTGAAATAGCAAAAGATAAAACTTCAAATTTATTACTCCCTCTGTCCCATTATGTAAGATGTTTTAGCAAAAAAATTTTGTTTCATTTTATTAGATGTTTTCAATTTTCAAGATAAACTTTATAGTTATTAAAGCAATAATAACCTTTCATATTCTACAAGAGATTATTCTATTGGTCAAATTATTTTTGATTATTTGCCAAATTGTATTATTTAATGATAAAATTAAAAGCATTTATAGTTTCTTAATCTTTGTGCTTTTTGTCTAAACATCTTACATAATGGGACAGAGGGAGTACTATGTAAAAGTTAAAAGATTTAAGTGTTGATAAATTTAAGTGTTAAAAGATTAATTTTTATTTACTACAAAATATCATAAAAATAAAATTGTGTTTCAAAAATACAACACCTTACTAACTGTTTCGAAAATATCACTATTATTTTTTTGAAAAACACTATAAACATAAAAACTAAATTTTAAAAGTTTGTAATTTAAATTTTTTGTTGAGTTCAGTAATTAGAGTATACTGTTTAGATATGAAGAAGTTTATTTTTAGTTTTGGAATTTATAATTAAAATTTTAATTTTCAAACTATATTAATTTTGTGGTATTCTTTAAAACAAAAAATAAAAAATAAAATAATTCTATGACATTTTTGGAATAACTAGTTATGTGGTATTTCTGAAACTATTTCTTATAATACCCTTATAAATAAATAATTATATATATTCTAATATTATCATTTTGACTAAATGGCAAAGTTAGTGCATTGTAATTTACAATTAAAATACTATTCTAAGCATAGAAATTAACGACATGGATATAATTAAAACTCAACAGGTGAACAATAGCGTTAGAAAATGAAAATAACGTTTTAATGATATTTTTTTTGTTACCTGTCGAACATGTTTGAAACCTTCAAGAGCTTTAGATGAAAATAGATGAACAGAGGTAATCTTTCTTAACATTCTCCATCTTTGTCCATATGGTGCAAAGACAAGATCTTGATAGTTATAAGTCATGTGTTTAGCTCCGGAGTTAGGTGGTCGGCTAGCGAAATTTGCGTCATGGGTTTTCAAGAACTGTTCGGCGACGGATTTAGAGGCGGCGACCACGACGTCGGCGAGTCCTAATCGGAGGTGGAAGATTGGACCGTAGGTTGTTACCATGGAGGCTAGGGTTTGATGGGGTTTAGGACCCAATTGAGGGAGGTTTCCGATTATGGGCCATGGAGTTGGACCTGGTGGGAGACGGTGGTTGCGGCGGAAAGAGAGGAGGAGGAGGAGGAGGAGGAAGAGGAAAGCACCGAGGAGGAGTGTGAGGAAGAGAGTGGTCATAGTGTTTGTTTTGAGTGGTAAGTGAGAAATTAGGAAGAACCGACTAGCTATATATAAATTAAAATGGGTTTTATTTTTCAAATACATGCATGTCTCGGTTAGGTATAGTTTGTATTTGTTTATTCGAATATATATATTCATTTTTTGTGTCAAACTTTATACTATCAAAATATATATATATATAAAGGTGAAATATAAAGCCGTGAACCGAAAATAAGTTAACCATATATAAAATCAGCCACAATATCATGGTGCATTAGGATAGTGATTTAAATAGTTAGATTCGTGTGTCTTCTAGTTTGATTTCGGGTGGAAATGATGTTTTACGTTATGTCATTAAGTATAAACAAAGACTGGTCAAAGATCTAAAGAAAAATTATGGCCCAAAGCCCGAACTTCCTTGTTTAACAAAAAAATTGTTTACTTAAAAAAATTAATCTATAAAATGAAAGCAAACCATAATACAATAAAATATGTAGTTGAAGAAGGTAAAGCATAATACAATTCCAACTAAAAGAAGGTAATGAAAGAAATATGGTGTTCACATTATTAATTAGAATGTGGGATATAGCCTAGACCACAAGTTGAAGAAAGTATGGAGTGTATAACTTTTATAATTCAATACTCTCTTTCTTAATATTTGATTTTTAAAGATTTTTTTGCATAAACCAATAAAATAGTGATTGTTTAGCTATAAATGTCATACCTAGGCAAAAAAAAAACTATAAATGTTATACCTTCTTACAATAAACACTTTTACATAATGTTTAATCAATGGTAACTAATTTTTTTAAGTATTATTTTTTTTTGAAATTTACAATTTATTAACATTAACTAATAAAAGTGTACAATTTAAAAAAAAAAAATAGAAAACAAAATTAAAACTAGATAACATCAAGTATTAAGATGCAGAGAGTCTATTTGATAAAGTAATACTTTAGTAAACTAATTATATATTTATAACCCAATTAGTTAAAAAGGTAATTATGTCTAAATTAATAAATAAATATTTTTCATTATTATTTCAGTTTTGTTAATTTATATAAGTTTTATTTTTATTTTACATTTAGATCGACAATATCATCTCTGTAATTCATTATGAGGAAATTTACAACTGTACAGAGTCAAATTCTGTTAAAAAAGAATGCAAAAGAAGTGAATCTTTATAGAAGTTTTATTTGTACATATTTAGAGAGTTTTAACAATTTCAAAAACTAAAGCAACATTTACTATTCCTAGTTATCTTTTGTCCACAATATATTTACTATTTGTAACTTATTGGAAAACGCCAAGCACTGTGTAACATGTTTTTTTTTATAAGGATGTAAATATCATTAAAATGAAAGAGTTTGTAGATTTACAAAAAGTTAGCAAGAGGGCTTTTTACTGCCAAAAAAGAATAAAAAACAGATATTAGCCCTTTTAAGATTTGATCATTAGCCCTGCCTAAACCATGACTGTAGTAAGTCTTTGTAATTCTTCCTTGTTCTCCTGGCCAATATAATGTCCCTGATTGTCCTATCAAGAGATCGCTGCAACATTGGTAAGGAGCTGCTAATTCCTTGGTGGAGCCTTATGTTTCTTTCCCTCCAAATAGAATAAATTAAAGCATGGCTACCAAGTCTCCTTAGAGTCTTTGGAGCGTCTGTAGAGGTACAAGCCAGCCAAATATTTAATGCTTGCCATGTGTGAAATTGCTGGAAACCAGCATTTAGACGAGATAGAAAGAAGTCCCAAAGATGACCACTTGTTTCACATCGTAACAATAAATGGTCTCTTGTTTCCATGAACCTGGTACATAAACAGCAGCTTTGGTCTATATTTAAACCCCATGAAGAAATTAAAGATTTTGTTGGTAGCTTGTCCCAATTTGCAATCCACATTGTGAAAGCTTGTCTTGGGATAGCCCCTTTGAACCAAACGTTTGTAGTCCAAATTAAGTGTGGTTTTCTCACCCTTATATTTTCCCACAAAAATGATGTGTTGAATCTCGTCATAATCTTAGAATCAATCCGCCATTCACAAGTATCAGTAACATCTAAAGGTAGCGGTAGAGCAACAGTAGATAATGCACCTTGAATGAGCACTGCTTGTTGTGAACGAGCAGGTCTGATCTTTCAGCCAAAACCATCACAACTTTCGGAGACAGTTGCGTGGAGAGGCACTCCTAAAGCAGCAGGTGATGAGATTTGTATTAGTGGGCCAATATCCAACCATTTATCAAACCAGAAGCTGATTAAGTGTCCAGATCCAAGGATACGTTTTATGAAGGGGGCAGCTAGTGGCCGAAGCTTCAGCAACCCTTTCCATGAAGCCGATGTTGTTATATTCTCATCTTGAGCCCAAAAGCTTATACCACGCAGCCTCTGTAATTGGTTCCAAGCTACCCATAACGAACCAGAATCCGCAAAGAGTAGCCAGATCAAACGCAACGCCAATGTTTTGTTCCACATAATCAAGTCCCTTAAGCCAAGACCTCCTTCTACCTTGGGTTGACAGACAGATTCCCACGCAACTTTATGAAATGGTCTCCCCTCTGTTTTGCCGGACCAGAGAAAGCAAGAGCATAGAGAGTTTATTTTCTTTATGCAACCCTTAGGAAGTAAAAAAGTAGTCATCCAGAAGTTTATGATACCAAAGATCACCGAATTTAGCAGTTGAAGTCTACCAGCAAAGCTTAATGCTCTATTTGTCCATGAATCTAGCTTTCCTTTGATTTTAACAATCAAGGGGCTGAAATCTGTGATTCGTAATTTCCTGTAAAGTAGCGGCAATCCAAGATATCGTATAGGGAAAGAGCCTAATCTGAAGCCACCTCTGAAGAGAGGAGAGGTTTCAGGTTGATTCTTGCCCCCCACGAACAACTCTGACTTTGAAAGATTCATGGCCAATCCAGACCAGCCTTGAAAGGTTGACATAACATCTTTAATTGCTTGCATAGAGTGCTCTGAAGCATCAAAAAAGACTATGATATCATCAGCGAACATTAGGTGTGAAATGCGTGAAGCCAAAGCATTCTTTTGGTATCCTATTGATTCGTCTTCGTATCTGGCTTCCAGAAGACGAGAAAAGATCTCCATGACGAGGACGAATAAGAACGGGGATAAAGAATCACCTTGACGCAAGCCCTTGGAACTTCTGAAGAATCCGGATAATTCACCATTAATTAAGACCGAGAATGAAGGTGTTGTAATGCACTGCTTGATTAAATGAATAAAAGCTGCTGGAAAATTCATAGCTTGTAGTGTCATTAAAACAAAATTCCAATTGACCGAGTCAAACGCCTTTTTGAGATCAATCTTCAACATAGCACTTTCAATGACCGAGGTTCTGTTATATCCTGCGATGAGGTCTGTAGCCAACAATACGTTTTCCATGAGCAATCTACCTTTTATGAAGGCGGATTGCGAGTTGGACACTAAATCTGGTAGAACCATTTTTATTCTATTTGCCAAGATACGGGAGATGATCTTGTATATTGTGTTGCAGCAGCTTATTGGCCGAAAATCACTAACAACTGATGCGTTTTCCTTCTTAGGAATAAGGCATATGGCTGTCGCGTTCCATTGATTTAGGAGACAGCCTGAAGAGAAAAATTCCAATACAGCGGCCGTAACATCATCTCCAACGATAGACCAATTTTCTTTAAAAATTCACCCGTATATCCGTCAGGACCCGGTGTTTTATTATGGGGAAGAGAAAACACAGTGTCCCGAATCTCATCTACTGTAACCGATGCAGAGAGAATGGAAACAGCAGAATCAGAGCATCTTCTCGTGACAAGCTCTCCAATAGTTTGAGGAGAAATCATAGGTAAAGAAGTATTGTTGCGTGAGAGGCCAGAGTAGTAATCAACTATGTGTACCTTAAGTGCAGAAGGATCATCAATGACATTTACATTCTCATCATTTAGAAAAAGGATTGTATTAGCAGCATTCCTCGACTTTACCACTCTGTGAAAAAAGCTCGAGTTTGCATCACCCTCTGCCAACCACTGTATTCTCGATCTCTGCCGTAAAAAAGATTCCTCGGTTGTTGCTAGGTCTGCCCATTTTCTATGAGCCAGCTTCTCCTCCAAGGCTAGTTGTTGTGAAGGGGAATGTAACAACCTTGATTGTATTTTGGAGAGATATTCATGTGCCTCCAAAACTCTCTGCTCAATCTGTGACATGTTTAGTCTTGAGAATTCGCGAATTGATCTCTTGATTTCTTTGAGCTTCCGAGAGAGGATAAACATTTTTGTCCCACTAAAATTTAGAGCAGACCATAAGGAAGCGATCAACAACTTGAAGTCTTGGCTCTGATTCAAGAAGTTGTAAAACTTAAATGTGATTTTCCTCTTTGGCTTAAGATGATCCATGAAAAGGCAAGAGGGACTATGGTCAGAGAAACTCAACTCGCCAAAGACAGCAAGTGAGTTTGGGAATTGCAGACGCCAGAAATCATTTGCCAAAACACGATCAAGTTTCTTGGTTATTGGATCAATTGATCTTTTATTAAACCAAGTGAAAGTGTTGCCCCTGAAAAACAAATCACTTAGATGCGATGATGCTAAACAGTCACCAAACTTGTGCATCCCTCGAGTGGAGATATGAGGACTCAAAGTAGAGTGCTCGGATGGGTGCAAAATCTCATTAAAATCTCCTAAAACCGCCCATGGCATACCAGAACCGTTAATTCCTGAAGAAATGTTCACTAATTCTGCCCAAAGTTGTTGTCTTTCATCCTCGTCGTTGCTTGCGTAAACAAAAGTGATGTAACAGTGGCTTCGATAACCCGGAAGCAAAATAAAACATGTGATTTGTTGTAATGATTTGTGAGTGATGACCACATTAACCGTTGGCGCCCATATGACCCAAATTTTTCCTAAATCAGAATGTTCATAATTAGTCTCATAAGACCAACCAGGAAAAGTATTATTTATTATAGCCTGAGAATTTGAATGTTGAACCCTTGTTTCAATCAGGCTTCCAAAAATGGGTTTATAAACCCTAAGCCACTTCTTATAAGTGCACCTCTTAACCGGATCGTTAAATCCTCTTATATTCCAGCAAAAACCTTCCATAGGAATATAAGACAAAAGTTTGGCTTGAAGCCTTATGCCCTAGGGCCTGAAGCCCTAGCCTTCAAAGTCGATTGTCTAAGAGTCCTCTTAGACATGACGTTGATGAACCTATCATTCACATCCTCATGATTATCATCATCTTCCGAGAGAACCTCTGTAGATGAGGGGGAGTTAACGTTCGCAGCTACCTCAACATCTCCAAGGTTGATAGTTAGAGAACCAATCTTTGTTTGATCAGACTGAGCTATTTCGCTAATCGTCTTATCTTGTACCGGGGGTGGAGTTGCCTTAAAGGAGGAACCTGGTTCCCGAGTGATAAGAGTAATATTGGCTATTTGTTATTCAACGATTTCTTTGCCCTTATCTTTCAGAACAAACGGCATTGCTTCCTTATCAGACTTATTGATGGTTGTGTTTAAAATTCTTTTCCTAGGGCAAAGACTAGTAACATGTTTCATGGACTTGTAGGTTGAGCACGTGATCGGAGCAGATGGACATCGAGAGATGGTGTGTCCAACCCTTTTGCAGTGAGTACACATTGCCGGAAGCCAAGAACTCTAGAGATATCTCCCGATTCAAATCTCACGTTGACAGCTTCAGGCAAAGGTATTCGTGGATCTATTATTGTATAAACCTTGGCCACCTCAAGATTTGTCATGTTTGCAGTGTCGGGATGAAGGTATAGAGGATGTCCAACCAATCCTGCTATATACTCAAGACCTTCAGCCGAGAAAAATTGGTATGGAACGTTTTGGAGTTCCAACCAAACAGGAACCGTAGAGAGCTCCGGTTTAATTGGTTTGATGCCGGGAGACCATTTCGCTACGAACATGGTCTGGCCCTCTACTTGCCAAAGAGACTGGCTGAGAATTCTTTTTCTTGCAAACGGACAGGGAACTCTAAATAGAAAAGCATTGCCCTCCAGTTTTGACACAGAAATGTCTCTCCTATACTTACTCCATATTCCATTTATAATGGCATGGACAGCTCCCTTTGATGGTGGTTCCTCATAGAACTGACCTAAAATGAACATTTCCCATGCTTTCTTGTTGTTTTCAATGACTGTATTCGGGATGGTGACACATGATTCACCAGATTCGAGAGTGAATTTTGTTCCCATTTTCTGAAGTTTCTTATGTCCTTTGACAAGGTCACTCCAAAGCTTAGCTGAAGTTTCAATCGCATCCGTTGAATCTTGAGCTCGGGTTGAGGGGATAACCTCAGTGTTTTCTGGATCTGAGCTTGAAGCATCAGGTGCAGAGCGTTTTGTACTTGGTGAATCTGGTGAGGATTTCGAGGCAGAACTCTGGTTCGGAGAAGCAGGACCAGATTGAGAATCTTGGTTAGGTTTCTCAAGAACGACATCTTGTAGATCGGCAATTGAGGCGTGTGAATCCACTGGCGGTGCATCAGACGGCTCAGATGAAATTTTAGTAGCTGAAATAATTTCAGGTACTGAATTTTGAACAGATTTAGAAGCAGATCCAGTGGGGATACTGCGAGAAGGAGAGATTTTATTGTGCTTTGACTTTCCCATTTTGAAGCAAAGAAACCCGACGCCGAAAGAGATCGACGCCGGTGAAGAGGAGATGAAAAGAAGAAGAACCGGCGGTCACACAAGCACTGTGTAACATGTTGCATAGTTGAGGTGGTGATGTTCCACCTATATATATGAATTATGGAAAAATCTGATTTTGCTGACAATAAAAATCAAGAATTAAAATAAGTCTTACTCGGTATATATCTGAAATAAAAACCGATTAACTAAGCAAATTAATTCAAACTTGCTGAAGACCTAATAAACTCTAATACCCTAATCTACCCCTTGAAAACCAAGAGAGGGCACCGCACTATGTCTGCAGACTCGTTGGCTTTGCAACCAACGTTGTTGCGGTGGAAGACCAAACTCCAACGCAAGCTTTCTAGGACCTACGACTGCTTGCTCGGAGCCATGTGGAAGGTGTACAAATTCAGAATATTGAAAGGGAAATTTTCATTGATCTTTTTGTGTTCTGGAGAATCGTATATATACATGAAGACTTGCTATAAAATCCGAACTAACAGAAGGATCTAAACAATTTGATCCCAACAAATTATNCCCCCCCCCCCCCCTTAAGTTGGAGCATGGGGATTGATAATGCCCAACTTGCCTATCATAGATTCGAAAGAGGACCGACCAAGCGCCTTCGTTAGTATATCAGCAATTTGATCTTCAGAACGAACAAAAGGAGTTTGAATAAGACCCTCTTCGACTGCATCACAAACAAAATGACAATCATTTTCAATATGTTTTGTTCTTTCGTGAAAAACAGGATTAGCCGCTATGTAGATCGTAGATTGACTATCACAAAATAAGTCCATTGGCTCATCGTGTTGAACACCCAAATCACCAAGTAATCGTTTAAGCCATTTCAATTCGCATAGTGCTGCCGCCATACCACGATACTCGGCTTCGACAGAAGATCGCGAAACAACATCTTGTTTCTTGGTTTTCCAAGAAAGAGGTGACTCTCCCAAAGAAACAAACCAACCATTGAGTGAACGTCGTGTCAATGGACATCCAGCCCAATCAGAGTCGGTCCAGCCATGAAGCTTAAGATCACAGTTGGACCGAAGAAAAATACCTTGGCCAGCCGTACCTTTCAAGTATCGCACGACACGCAAACCAGCCTCCCAATGTTCAAGCCTTGGTTGTTGCATAAACTGAGAAAGAATGTGAACAGAGTAGGTAAGATCAGGCCTCGTCGCAAGGAGATAAATAAGTCGACCTATCAATCGCCGATATTGTTCTGGATCGGAAAGGAAAGGGCCCTTGGCTAGCGCCAAACCGTGTTGTTGAACCATAGGAAAAGCAGTCGGTTTGCTGCCAAGTAAACCCATCTCCTGCACAATATCCATAATATATTTGCGTTGAGTGAGGAGAATACCTTCAGCTCTACGAGCTACTTCAATCCCTAAGAAGTACCGAAGAATGCCTAAGTCATTCATGTGAAAACATGAACTCAAATACTCCTTGAAACGGCCGATAAATTCTGGATTATTACCCGTGACTATCAAATCGTCCACATACACCAAAACGTATAACTCCACCCCATCATTACGTAGTGTGAAAAGCGAGTAATCAGAGTATGATTGGTGAAATCCATACTTACGTAGAGCTGTCCTCAGCTTTGCAAACCAGCATCTAGGTGCTTGTCGTAAGCCATATAAAGACTTATTCAAACGACATACCAAATGTGGATCGGAATTCTGAAAACCAGGTGGCGGTTTCATATAAACCTCTTCCTGGAGATCACCATGCAGAAACGCGTTATGAACGTCCATCTGATGAAGTTCCCATTTCTTAGCAACCGCAACCGAAAGTGTGGCTCGCACTGTTGTCATTTTAATCACTGGTGCAAACGTCTCCGAAAAATCAGTTCCTTCGACTTGTTTGTTTCCAAGAATGACCAGCCGAGCTTTATATCTTTCAATAGATCCGTCTGCGTTATACTTTATTCGAAAAACCCACTTTGAACCGATAGCTTTCTTCCCAAAACGTAGCTTGGTCAAAGTCCATGCGTCATTAGCTTCTAAGCATCCACTTCACTTCGCATAGCAGCTTTCCACTTATCATCTACTATGGCTTCTTTAAATGTTCGTGGCTCCAAATTTGACGTAATTGCAGCCAAATATGATCTGTAACGAGGAGAAAAACAATTGCTAGTCAAATAATCAGAGATTGGATAATCACAACCTGCATTTTCCATGTCTGTATCCAATAGAGATGTTGACTTAGCATCAGATGCAAAGATAGTTCGGACAACATAATCCCGCAATTTTGCAGGTTGTTTCTTCTCTCGCATTCCTCGACCTAAGGTTGAAGAATCAGTGGAACCCTCCTTGTCTGTTGAAGTTATCTGCTTAGGAACTGTAACTTCAACATCAACTATATCTGTGTGACTCACATGAGTTTCTGTCACAGCTTCTTCTGTGTGTAACTCATGCTCAACTGTGTGTGAGCCCTCATTCGATAAGTTCACTTCGTTTGTAATGAACATAGTTGGTTGATCAAGTAACCAATCATTGTCTTGAGTATGTGAAACCTCAATTGCATAACTCGTATCAGAGGGAAAATTATTCTCAATGAAAACAACATCTCTTGAGACAAATATTTCCTCTGTTTTCAAATCAAATAAGCTCCAGCCCTTTTTACCAAAGGGATAACCAACAAAAATGGCTTTCCTTGTGCGTGATGCAAACTTATCTCCATTCCGCTTCTGATTGTGTGCATAAGCTAAGCATCCGAACACTCGTAATGAACTATAATCAGGCTGCTTAGAATACAAGATTTCATACGGTGTCTTGCCGTTGAGAATCTTGGTTGGTGTTCGATTTATAATATAAGTTGCAGTCATTACACTTTCTCCCCAAAAACGAGTAGATAGTCTAGCTTGAAACAAGAGAGCACGGGCTATATTTAGGAGATGTCGATGCTTCCTTTCGACTCTACCGTTCTGTTGTGGTGTACCAACGCACGACGTTTGATGCATGATTCCTTCTGATGCGAACATTTTAGTTATACAAACGAATTCAGTACCATTATCACTTCTCACAATTTTGATTGTCTTGTTGAATTGTCTGAGAATCATATTTTGAAAATTTTGAACACTAGCTCGTACTTGTGCCTTGTCGTGCAACAGATATACCCATGTTCCACGTAAATAATCATCGATTATAGTCAAAAAATAGTGAGAGTTGCATGTACTAGCAGTTCGATACGGTCCCCATATGTCTAAGTGTATCATTTCAAAAATCTCTGTTGTTTTATTTGAGCTTAAAGCAAAAGAAGCACGACATTGTTTTGCTCGTAAACAAACGTCACAAGTTGAAAAATCCATGACTCTCTTACTAACAACAGGAAGCAAATCAAAAACACTATTTGACAAATGTCCGAGCCTTTGATGCCGAATCTCCTCAGCCCCATCTTTATTCAAACTCAGTGCGTGAAACACGCTTATTCGCCGAAAGAAATAAAGTCTGTCATCGAGCTCACCCGCTCCAATCAGCTTCTTCGTTAAACGGTCCTGTATCACACACCCAATGTTAGCTATCTGCAATACACAATCTGTCTCTTTCACAAGTTGGGACACTGAAATCAGATTACACTTCAAATCTGGTACCAACAGTACATTCATGAGACAAAAACCATCATCAAATTGTACTCTACCCTTCTGATTTGTCATCATCACTTGCCCATTAGGCAAACCAATTCGGCAATCCATAATTTTGCTCAAATTAGTCAATAAATCAGGTCTACCTCTCATGTGGTTCGACGCACCTGTGTCAAGAACCCATTCCAAACATTCAGACTTACCATTCAACCGAGTGGTTCCTCCTTTGGTCTGCTTGTCAAGAATCTGAATTAAAGTCTTCCATTGTTCATCATTGAGACCCGTGAAACCGTTGGCCACTGCATCATCGTTTGCTTTAGCTTGTTGAATCATTGAAACTGCATTTTCTCTTCCGACTATCTCACGTCCTCGTCCGCGCTGTGATTTTCCGCCTCTTTCATTCGACCAGCTCGGGTATCCGATTATCTCAAAGCAAGTCTCCTTCGTGTGTCCTTTCCGCTTGCAACGAGGACACACCAGTTTGCTTTGATCAGTGTGTAAATCACTACTCCGTGGAACATGTGCAAGAAAAGCCGCTTGATTTCCATGTTCTTCACGATTTCGCACCACCGTCCTGACACGCTCAACCGACTTCATCTTGGCATACACTTGGTTGAGATTGGGCAAAGGATCGGTACTGATGATGGACTGACGCACTCCTCCATATATGGCTTCGTCCAATCCTAAAAGGAATTGGTGTTCCTTGTCTTCTTCTCTCTTCTTTTCCAATTGACTTGTCAAGCTACACTTACATCCTCCACATTTACACACGGGCTGTTGATCATAATTGAGAAGATCTTCCCAAAGAGTCTGCAACTTCCGAAAGTAATCAATTATGCTTCCACCATCTTGTCTACAGCTTGCCAACTCAGCCTTGATTTCTTGAATTCGTGGTCCATTTCCTTCAGAGAATCGATCTTTGATCTCCTACCACAGTTCACATGGATCTTCCTTGTTCCCAAGAGTTCTTCTCACCTTTGGTTCGATCGTGTTTAGTATCCATAGGGCCACCATGGAGTACAGACACCCAATCCTTAAACTCCGGTGCATCTTCTTTAGGTTTTGATATCGTACCTTCTACGAATCCGAATTTCTTCTTGACTCGCAATGCAGAACGCATCGCCTGAGCCCATTCATCAAAGTTGTCGCCATTGAATTGAACCTGAGCAATCACATCTCCAAGATTCTCATTGGTGGCGAGCTGATACACCGAGCTCACGTTTTTCACGGTCGTGTTTGATACTTCTCCTTCACTCATGGCTCTGATACCATGTACAAATTCAGAATATTGAAAGGGAATTTTTCATTGATCTTTCTGTGTTCTGGACAATCGTATATATACATGAAGACTTGCTATAAAATCTGAACTAACAGAAGGATCTAAACAATTTGATCCCAACAAATTATTTACATTGAAGCTATGTACGTGGATATCGTTTCCGAGATATCCTCTCCAACAATAGAAGGGGATGGGAGTTCGGTGGAAAATCTTGTTTGTGTTTCGCTGCGAGGAGCCAACGGAACTAACAAATGTGGTGAATAGGGGGAAAAGATACTTCCCGACGACGGTGGTATAGTTTGATCGTGCTAGACCGCCAATTCTAGACAGTGTCAGGCTGCGCAGAGATCTCCATGGACACTCAAGAGGCATTTTTCTCCTCCCCGAACGCATCAGAAACACCGCAAGCATCAAAAGATGGTGGTGGCAGGATCTCACCTTCCAACTTCCTCTTCTTTTACCTAGAGAGAAAATAAAGAGAGAGAAGGAATATAATAGAGAAAAGAAAGAGCCACTACACATTTTTGTTGTTGTCGTCTAATTCATCTATTTATGCTGTAAGATAACAAAACACTTCAGTTTTAAAATAAACATAACGAAAGAGTAGTAATCTAATGCTTAAGAAAAGATTAGCAACCTCCTTGATTGGTAGAACATAAAAAAGAGCATTATGTTATATGCTCATCCAATCACATATACTTAAAATAGCATTTAGGTGAGCATTTATCATATGTTAATGCTCCTAAATGCTCTTCGCTTCTATGCTTTCAGAATAAGCATTTCCTAGAGCATTGAGCATTAAAATATTATAAAACTATTAAAAACANATTAAAATATTATAAAACTATTAAAAACAAATTTTAAAATTATTATATCTGTTAGATAACCTCAAAAATATATTTATATTCATTCTAAATTTAACTTAAAATTATATTTTTTATATTATATTTTAAAATTAATAAAATAATTATTTAAATATCA
>OVAV01001198.1:0-14096 GCA_900406375.1 Iberis amara | reverse complement strand
TATATATATATATATATATATATATATATATATATCAATGACACTCAATATTTTCATACACATTTGCATTATTTTCTTGTAGCATGTTTCCAAATTCTTTTTATCATACCCGATATCTTATTTGATTTCTAATATCGGTAGTTATATTTTTTAGAGTTTGTGATATGTTTTGTTTCACTTACTAAATACTTTCTATTTTGTAAAGCTAAAAGCAAAAAATAATGAATCACAATATAAACTAAACAAATAAACTTAAAATCAATCAAAATATATAAACAAAGTGAAAATTTACATTATAACAACTTCTACAATTCATTTATTTGTAATAACTTTATTAAATTTCATGCATGTAAACCACCTAATAAAACTTTGAAATTATTTTCATTATAACACCTCCGCATGTAGCCATAGAAAAATTTCTTCGTATGACAACTCTCCAAACTGTTTAGGATTCTCAAACTTAGGGGTTTCGGGCTTTGTGGTTTAGAAAAAAATTTTCGGGGATATTTCCAAGTGCTTTTCTCCATATTTTGTAAAGATGGTTTTTGGATGTGAATTTTGAAAGTGAAAATATATCTGAAACAAGTACATTTCTATATAGACAGATATATTTAATTGTAAACAATAGCAATAAAATAAAAAAATTACGAAGTTTTTGAGACTAAATGTGGAGGTCGCAAACATAAAAAAGTTACAACAAAATTACGATTTTCGTTTTCTAATATGTTTTGCATATATTTGTCACAAATTTGTTATTGATCTGAGATTGATGTGCACAAATAAAATAACTATAAAAATAAATAATTTATGCATAGTTAATTATAAATTTTTTTTAAATCTAAATTTCATAACTCAAATACAAAAATGAAACTTCAACTATTTGTAAGAAATAGAAAATGTACTACAAATATTTAAAAATATATATATAAAAACTTAAATCAGCTTATATAAGAAGCGTTTTCAGATATATCTTCTTCTTAAATCACTTTATATAAAAACTTGGTTATCTTTTTGCTTTTGGTAGCATTCAGTTATTTTTTCTTTATTTTGAATGAAATTTAATTACGTAGAATCAAACTGGAAAAAAAATTAATCAAATTCACGTTATTTGAATGTAGTTTCAGTTATAGGAATTTACATAGACTAGTGGATCTATTGTATAAACATGAATAACATATTTGTCAAAAAAATTAAGCGATAACTTCTTCTTTTTTTGACATAAGTTGTATGTATTAACTATTAATTTTTTTATTTTATCGTCATAACTAGTGTTTAAGTAGTTTTTACCCAACTGAAAGTGGTAGGGTTCGAATCTTGGTTGATGCAATAGATGCAGAGGTGACTACCATTGGACCACTTACTCATTCGCATATTACTTATTAATTTAAGATTATGAATAATGGCAACATTTTTTTTAAAAAAATTATCAATTGCTTGGGCGTTTATGGAAGTGACGGGCCTACCAAATGAGTCTACATTATAATGGGCTTAAAGGCCCATAACTTCTTTATCCCCGAAGGCATCTTTCTTCGGATCGATGACTCTGAGATTCCGATCTCTCTTGCTTCTTCTTCTCCGACTCCCAATGTCGTGATATGCTAAATAAGCTTACAACAATGTCTTATGGTTCTTTTGGTGTTTCATCGAAAGCTCTAGCCTTCTGTCGTCCTTGCTATGGCTCCATTCGAGATCTCCCCTTCTCCCTCCGAACGCCTACAGTTTTGTCTCCATCTCTTTCCTTTTAAAGTCTTCGTCTAATTTGCATTTTGTAACGACCTGAAAATGGAAAATTTCTGTTCAGATTGGGCGTTGCGGCTGTGTTGGAGCTATCGCAGCACCTAGAAATTTGGTGAAACCACGCAAGGAAGAAAGCCGTGGTGATTGTTCAAATTTCGAGAATTCTGTTTCGGGGCGAATTTTGATTCTGATGAAGGTGGAATGTTTTGTATTTGTTTTCATGTTCAAACGATGGAAGATTATAGTAGAGCAGGGAGGAGTAAGGATAAATCGATGCCATGGAAGTTGGATGCTAATGAGTTTGGTATACAGAGGTCAATGATCCCAGAATCTACACGGATGGTTCTCAATAAACTTAGGAAAAATGGTATTTACTTTCTTCTCAAGTCTAGTCTAGTGTCAAGCTTTGAAATGAGGATTGAGTCAATTTGATTTTCTTTTTAGTTGTGCTTGAAAATTTTGTGTTTTTGTAGTTTTAGTATAGTTTAAAGCTCTTGAGATTTTGCTTAATTAAACACTGGGTTTAGGGTTCTTCAAGGAAGTAAATTTTGCCAATATCCTGTTATTTTTTGTTCTGAAACTTGCATATCTGCTTTTGATGTCCAGGTTATCAAGTTTACCTAGTTGGAGGTTGTGTTCGTGATCTTATACTAGATAGAATCCCCAAGGATTTTGATGTTATCACCTCAGCTGAACTCAAGGAGGTTTAAATCAAGCACTGTTATCTTTTTTATAATCCCTAGATCTTCAAAAGTTAAGTTTGTTGAACTTTCTCTGTATGTATACAACAGGTACGGAAAGTATTTCCCCATTGTCAAATCGTTGGAAGACGGTTTCCCATCTGTCATGTTTATGTTGATGATATTATTATTGAGGTTTGTTCGTTCATTCACATAAACTTACCTATCATTTTAGCTATACGCTAGAACTTAAAGACAAGCTTCTTTGACAGTTTCTTTCTCTTATCTATCGAGTTCTTAATGGAGTTGTTGTATTTAATAGGTGTCAAGTTTTAGTACTTCAGCAAGGACTGGTAAAGCACCAGATAAAAACTTCAGAAAGCCTGCAGGCTGCAGTGAGCGAGATTATCTTCGTTGGAAGAATTGTTTACAGCGTGATTTTACAGTCAACGGGTACGACACTACCACTATCTGTTTCCATATGCAGCATGTATTAGCATTCATATGTGTGATTTACCAGGTTGATGTTTGATCCATTGGAGAATGTAGTGTATGACTATATAGGAGGAGTTGAAGATATAAAGAATTCCAAAGTATGGCTTTGCAATTTAAATTACATAACTCTTTATTATAATCAGTTCAAATGTAAATGAATTATGAATTGGTATCAGTCCTAATCAGTCAGAGATATTGTGTAGGTGAGGACAGTATCTTCAGCGAAGCTTTCATTTATTGAGGATAAAGGTCAGTTGCTGATGCAATGATTTTGTCATGGTAATGAATCTATTTTCTTAACGGTGTTCACTTTACAGCTCGCATTTTACGTGCAATTAGGATTGCAGCGAGGTTAGGATTCAGTTTGACTAAAGACGTTGCTGTTTCTGTGAAGGAACTTTCTCCTTCATTGCTGAGACTTGACCCTGTACATCTCTTTCCCTTTGTTCTCCTTCCTTTACCTTTTTCTTGTTAGGTTAGTACTGAGCATCGGTTAGATTTCGATTTATTCTGTAGTCAAGGGTCCAGATGGAAATCAATTATATGCTGGCATATGGGTCTGCAGAAGCTTCTTTACGATTATTATGGAGATTTGGGCTCATGGAACTTCTTCTACCTATTCAGGTATGGTGAATTATCTCTACCAGGGTAGTGTTATGTACTGTATTTGTCATCGTTGGGCTTTATCATTTCGCAGGCATCTTATTTTGTTTCCCAAGGGTTCCGGAGGCGTGATGGAAGGTCCAACATGCTTCTGGTAACATAATTCTGCTTTTTCGAGTAGACGTGGCAACTTTCTTACTAGTTTTAGTAAACACTAGAGACCAATAACACAGCTAGAGTGTCTCCCTTGCAGTCACTGTTTCGCAATCTTGACCGACTTGTAGCACCTGATCGACCATGCAATGAATTCCTCTGGTTAGAATTTTCTCTGATGCATCTATCTTACTAAATGGTGTGACCAAGTTTAACCATTTCGGGAACTAATGACCTCAGGATTGGGATCTTAGCATTCCACAAAGCATTGGTTGATGAGCCTCGGGACCCCACAGTAGTAGCTTCATACTGTCTAGCAATCTACAGTGAAGTATCTTTATCAGAAGCCATCGAGATTGCAAAGAGCAACTCTAAACAGCACAACTCAAACTTCCAAGAACTGTCCGGGGTTGACTCGGAAAGGAATATATCGCAGCAGGTCATGAGCTTAGCAGAGTCTATAAAATCAGCTGCAAGAAAGATGAATGATCGAGACTACATAGCTAATGCTATGAGCAAATACCCACAAGCACCAGGCTCTGATATGGTACACAAATTTTCATTAAACAAATGGTAACTACAGATTGAAATGTTTCGTAATCTTTCATTTTGTTGTATTCAGGTGTTCATGTCAAAACCTTTGTTGGAGAGAGTGCAGAAAATGTTTGGAAGTGTGAGAAGAAAGGGAAAAGAAGAGAGAGAGGTCCCAAGTTTAGAGCGTAGGATAAACTACAAGTCACTTGCACTTGGGGATTTTCATGAGATTCGACGTGTATTTGCTAGAATTGTTTTTGATACCATTTACCCTCCCACTTAAATACCCACCAACTTTTTTTTTTTTTGACACATTCAATTTATTATCAACAAATTTTTTTTATTTCAAATTATTAATTTTTTTTAAATGCATACCAAAGTTCAAATATTTTAATCTTTAGGGAGACAGTAAGAGTTGAATATAAAGTTTTTTTGTTGTTGTTGTTTTGTAAGTAGTGTTTAACAGTTTAACTACAAAGGAAAAGAAGCAGAAATATTAACCACCTTATGTTCCATAGAGCATCAATACTATCATATCCTTCACTTAAGATGATGGCCCTCCAATCTTGAACCCTCTGTAAATGAGTGCCCATGTCGTTGGTCATTTTAAGAGAATTTTGGCTGATGCTTCTCTACCCCCAGTCACTAGTCTCCATAGCTTGGTTTCTGTCAATTCTTATAGGTGCTCTACAAAACAACAAATTAATTATGTCATGCCACCCTACTGCTGAAGAGGTTACACACTTTTTTAAGTTGATCTCATCAAAGGCTAATGGGTAGGCTGGCCATAAAAACTGGTTTGCATAAAGCACCATGAAAGAGTCTATTGGCCTTGAGATTATAGCTTCAACCATGCATTTATTCTCCTCCAACTTCATGCGTAATTCCAACTAATTATGCCATCTTGACTTTTCTTCCAAAAGTTTCTGAAGCATCAGTGATAATAGGGGATTACAAACCAGTCTCTTACTTAAACACAATCTATAAAGTGATTTGTAAGGTTATGGTTGCAACGTTGAAACTTACTCTCTGACATAATACTCCATAACCAAACAGCTTCCGTAAAAGACAGATTTCCAGACCCAACCCAGGAGGGGTGGGCAAGAGGGCAAGTGTGGGACCCGCGTGGTCAATGACAAACATCCCACGTCGGAAGATTAGCCAATGTTTGATTAATATATAAAGAGTCAAATCCTAAATTGAGGCTTTTTGGGGTGATATCCAATAAGAAAGTCATGTCGGTCCTTGTGGTCCAAAGCAAATAATATCATACTAATAGGCTATTGGGCTTGATAGTAACGGTCTAGGGAGTGGGGCGTTACAAATAGCCCAGGGTCCAAAAAATATTTCCAAAAAAATGTATAAGGAAAAGAGTCCAAAAATATTAAAAGGAGGTCTAAAAATTTACACTTTATTTGAAAAAGGGACCAAATTTTTTTTTTTGCCCTAGAGATAATAAATTAATTGGGCCGGGAGTTTTAGATTCCTTTTTGAAAACACTATACTTTATGTAGGTTGCCTCCTCTTGATTAATAGAGTCATTGTATTTGTTGGAATCACAAACTTCCAGTCAGTATCTTTTATTCTCCCAAAATATGCATATAGAGAATTAAGGGGGTGTATTGAACGTTGAATTTGGAAGAATTTATGTTAAAATGACAAATTCACTGTTGTTCAAATAAAAATTTTAAAATTTCTTATGAAATCCACTATTATTGAATTAGTGATTTGAAAAAGTACCATCAAATTCACTGTTATTGGAAATATCTTATGTAGTGGATTTCAGGTGATTTGATGATATTTCAGTAGATTTTCTTAGTTTAAAATACAAAATCTCAAATCTCATAATTCTAACTCAATCTGGGATACATGGTACAAGGAGGAAGTCTTGCAAGACTCCTTGAGTAATTCCTAGAAGTTGAATCACATATGAAAGTTTTCGCGGNTGTATTGAAAGTGGAATTTGGAGAGATTTGTATTAAAATAACAAATCTAGTGTTATTGAAACAAGAATTTTAAAAAGTTTTATGTAATCCACTGTTATTCAAATAGGAGTTTTAAAAAGTCTTATGAAATCCACTGTTATTGAAAAAAATTTAAGTAGTGGATTTCTAGTGACTTTATGATATTTTAGTGGAGTTTGTTAGTTAAAAATATAAAATTTCAAATCTCATGATTTTAGGTGGGATTGTAGAGAATTTTATAACAAATCACCTGAAATTCCTTAATTCACCTAAAATCATCAAAAAACTCATTAAAACACAAATCAACTCAAATCTTTATTCCAATACACCCCCCTCTGTGCTCTTTAAATGAAACAATGAGAGATTGAAGGATAATAATACATCATTGTATACAATGGTGGTTTTTAAGGAAGTAGAACCCTCAAGTAGGGGTGTCAATTGGGTTTGTCCGCGCCCATTTGGGTATGTCCGCACAGACATTTTTTTTTTTGCGGACGCTTCATGGGCAAGCCCGCATGGACACGGACAAAATTGTGTCCGTGCCCAATAACATCCGCGTCCAAACGGGCTTGTCCGCGGACGTCCGCTTAGCATATTTGTGGTTTTCAACATTTCATGTTTTGTGGCTTTTATTACTAAATTAATTCAAATTCAACTTTTTGATTATGGATTTATGTCTCTTTACATTGTTTCTTACTAGTTTTGATTTTTTATAAAAACTCTAAAAAAATTTAAAACTTATATAAATCACTTTTTATAATATTTTGATTAAAAATTATATAAGATGCAGAAAAGTAAGAATTTTTTTACAGATTAAATTTCTTTAAAATATATAAAATTATATAAAATTTAAAATAAAAAATTTTAATTTTTATAATTTTTTATAATTTTAAGAGTTTTTTATAGTTTTTATTGTTTTTTTATTTTTATAATTTTTTATTTTATTTTATAGTTTTTAGATTTAAACCTAAAATTAATGTCCAAATGGACAGCCCATGTCCGCTTGGACAAGCCCGCTGTGGACAACGGACAATTTTGGGCACTGCCCAATTGGGCCGCTTATATTGCGGACATGTCCATAGACAGTCCGCCTCAACGCGGATTGGGCCTGGCCCGCGGACAATATGTCCAATTGACACCCCTACCCTCAAGCCAAGTTGCAAGGTTTTCAAAGTTAAGTGTAATAATTTTGTGCAAAAAGTGATTTAGCTTTCAAGTTTTTGTGATTATGCTCAGTTCCGGCCTTGAGGCCAAGCAAACCAAACTGGACGCAAAGCTTTTGTAGATGTAGTGGTAAGAAGCGGCTGATATTGCCTAATATCAAGGGTTTTGATTCCTATTCTCGACATATTTTTATTTTTTCTCAATTTTTTTTAAAAACAAATTAGTGGCCATTTTTTTATTTTTTGCTTGAAGCCCTAATTTTTCTGTGACCGGGCACTGATTATGCTCTAACTAAGCTTCTTTCTTAACTACCAAAGTGAGGAAAACATAATTACTCTTGTCTACATAAAGTGGAACCGTTGTAATTATTAACTACAAAAACAAAAATTAAAACCATTTTTCCTATGTACGCTCTTGAAGAATGGAATGTAACATGTGTCTTGGTCTTCTTTTTACGTTATGTAGTAATAGTGAGTTTTGCTTTACAATGCAAGTAGAAGGTCCTGTTGTAGATGTAAACCCAACATTCAAATTTCAAAAACATACACTTCTTTCCTACAAGGTTTACATCTTTACAAAAAAAAGCAAATATTTCCACTTCTTTCTTCTCCCGATTAAGTGAACCATTCTTAGAATAACCTTTTTGCCACACCAAAATCTATTATATTAATAATTACATAAATTCAAAACGATATAAATATCAGAATTCTTCAGGAAGAGGATGACCATCCAAGAACGCCTTGAAGAGCACAAGTGATCTCTCCGGCTGTGAGAATGGGACCTCATGTGAAGCTCCTCGCACTGTTGCAAATGACAGGACATTTCCATAAACTTGTGTCCACCCTCCAACCTGAAATACACACGACCGGTCCAATGGTTAAAAATACTCTAGTCCAAAATAAAATATCTGTGTCATTTGTAGTATAAAAATAAAATAAACTTGGGTCTTGAAAAAAAAATATTCCCAAAAAATCAGACCAATTAGTTTTGGACCCTAAATCCGGTTTTATGTTGCTTATGCCCAGGACCGGGCCTGACCGGGCCTGACCGGACACAATCATTAGAGAATGTTGATTGATTTACCTGTTGTCCTGCAAACCAGACTCGATAAGGCACACTTGTTTTCAATCCCAATCGTTTGGCCAATCTGCTCACTAAAGTTCTACTTCCGGTCAATGGAATCACAGAATCTTGATCTCCACTGTTCTTACAAGAAGAAAAAAACATATATCGTTAAATTCATAAAGAGAAGTAAAAGCTCAATAGAGAGACATTGATATAAAATTACCTGTACACAAGAACTGGAACTCCAGCTTTAACTAGGCTCCCTACAATGTTGATCGTCGGTATCTCCACATCGAGCAATTGATAGTCAAGCACACTGTTTTTTGATCATAGGAATACAGAAAACGAATTCAGAAACTACGAACATCAATTTGCAATCAGTAGTGAAAAAAAAAGGTTACTAACCTGCTGCAAACTGTCCATTCACGTACTCCAACAAGTCGAGCATGAAGAGCTTCTTGCACATCTCTTCGGTTTAGGTAATTCACTGTCTCATCTTCCACACATACATCCACAGATTCTCCAACTTGCTATTCCATTCCAAAGAAATCAACAAATCACAAAAACATAAATTGAATTACAAGAATTTTTTTTTTTTTTTGTATTTTTCTTGATTTATTTTGTAAATTTTGGAAGTTTTATAATTTTTTATTTTCTTGATATATTTTGAAAAATTTTGAATTTTTTATTTTCTTGACATATTACATGTTTTAAATTTGTTTCTATTTTTCTTGATTTATTTTGGATTTTTTGGACTATTTTTTAATTTTTATGACCAATAGACAACCCGTTTAGATATGAGGTTTATTGAACATGATCAATATTTGTCCATAATCGAAATGGTCACTATTGGAAGGATTAAAATGGACATGGACAACCTATTTGACAACTCTACAAAAACAGTGACAAAGCTAATAAACAAAGCTCTAATCTTTATGTGTGGGGTTGTGTTGTGACTTACATTGGGGCTTACGACTTTGGATTGAGATAAGACAGAGGGAATGCAGACATCGAGAGTTACATCATATTTGTCAACAAATCGACTTGTCTCACTGTTGACTTGACTCATCACTTTAGAGCAAATACTCGACATTGAACCTCTATAGTACTCACTCACATAGCGTGAGTAATTACAATAGGATGTGAACATTTTATAAGTTGGATCAGATATCAAGCCGTGTGACCAAAAGTACTCAGCCCGCGAATTGAAATCAGTCATATACTCAAGAACCGGATTGCCAATCTACATAAAAAGAATCGTATTAAACACACATTACATATAACTCTATTGAAATGAGCTGTTTTTTGGCTTACAGCAATTCCTCTAAGATTGAACAAATGGTGCTTCTTGTTGTATTGAATCATAAGCTCAGCTAATTGAGGAACATAATGACCAGCATAGCTTTCACCAGTGATGAAGAGACTTCGATTATGATAGTGAGGGAATTTGAGGAACCATCTTTGCAAGAACACAAGGTTGTCTTTTGCTGTAGTGATAATAAACAAGACAAAAGAGAATGTTTGAGATGTGAAGACAAACAGAAACAAACAAGAAGAAGAGAATAATAATATTCAGATGTGATCTGCTAAAAAAGGTTGAATCTTTTTGTTCTTTTTGTCAGGCTTGACACAGAACAAGAAACAAAAGCTGAATTTTTAATGTTCAGAAAAGATAAAAAAATTTAGCTTTACTGTAAAAAGGAGAATAAATCAGAGAAATGGCATTCACAGGTCACAGCATCATCATCATCATTTTCTAAATTAACAAAATTTGTAATTATTAAAAAAAAAAAAAAACACTTAGAAAGCCAAAGCTTTTAGACTTTTTATGTGTGTGGAAAAGATATGACTTTTTATGGTGGTTACAAAATGAACTTTTGAATTACTTATTTTTTCTGTTGTAGCTGAAATTAGGAAAAGGAGAAAGAGTTGAAATTATGGGTTCCAAAGTATAAATCAAGAGATTCAGCAAAGTTTCAATCAAGGATTATGGGTAATAATCATTTCTTTTAATTGGGAATCTAAAAAGAAGAAACTTAATTTAAATTTAAGAATAGAAATAAAGAAGAAGAAGAAGGGTTAAGTGAGATGCTAACCAGTGATTTTATCATTGACACCAGCATAGGAAGAGCTCTGAGTTGAATAAGAGAATCCAACTCCAATAGGTGTCTCTAGATACAACATATTTGCCTCTACAACCACCAAATCAAGAAATTAAAAATTTTAGGAAATGTGGAATCAAGAAGCTTAATTTTAAATAACCTTGGTTCCAACTATGCAGATTCTTGACCAAAACAGATCCTTTTGGTCTAAATGGTCCATTTTCTGAGAATGCACCAACACCCAAAGATGAACATCCAGGTCCTGCATTATTAAACACCCAAGTTTACATTTCTTTCTCTAATTGTTATTTAATAATAAACAAATGAACCTCCATTGAGCCAGAGGACGAGAGGCTTAAGGGTTGGATCTGTTTCAGCTTCAGCCAAGTAGTAAAACAGAGCCTTGTGTTTATTTTCGTCGACGGTGACATAACCGGAGTATTGCTGAAATCCGACCCGGGGTTGACCGGGTAAGCGGGTGATCCGGTCAGAGTGAGAAAGGACACAGAGAAGAGAGTGAGAGAGGATTAGGGCAAAGGAGATTGTAAGGCATTGGAGAGGAGACATTGATATGATATGATGTCACTTGTTTTGGTGTTTGGAGGGGAGAAGAAGACGAGACAAGTGATGACTTTGGTCTTTTGTTTTCCCACTTGCTGCTTTGCATTTATATTAACATTCACCTTTTTCTTCTCTATCCTTTTTTATTATTTTTTAGGAAATTATCCTAAAAAATACTAATACGTACTTTTGTCATATACTAATATACGTACTATACTAAATTTTTGTAACTAAAATAGTATATCACTAGAACACTACTAAATACATTAAAAAAATATAAGATTTAGAAATTTTAATTTTTTTAGAGTATTGATTTAGTATTTTTGAACCTAGAGTTTCTTTTTAACATTTATAGTTTTATATATGATTTATTCTAGGGGGAATTTTTTAAAAAAATCAATATGTTTTCCTAAAAAGAAAGAAGTGAGATGTTATTTCCTAAAAATCAATTGATTGGAAAAAAAGTAGTTTTTAAAAAAACAAAAACCAAAAACTATTCTAAAAACTAGAAAAATAACTGCTCGCAAACTTTAACCAAAAATAAAAAATCTGCTCGCAAGTAGTATTAGAGTGACAGCGTTTATGTTTCATTCGTATGAGATATATGTGTGGTATAGAATCATTAATTTATTACCAAGATCTGTTTAGAAATTTATAATATCTAGGAAGTCGGAAAGAAATTTTGTTAATCTGTCCAAATTGAACTCAAATTTAGATAATAAAATTCTAAAGTGCAAATATTCAAATCTGTTGTATGTGCATTCAGTTATCTTACATAAAAACATATAAAAATGATTTTTGGTTGTTGTATTGTATTATCCAATTTTTTTTTTTGTTATTTTTTTAGTAGAATAGTAGATAGAGATTAGAGAAGAACACAAGTGTGGTCCAGTTATAAGTTCAGGCAGGCATGATAGAGAGAAGAAATAAGGCCAAAATTTGGAGAATGAGAAGGACAAGAGAGTTAAGGTATGCGTCTAAAGGACCTTTTAACAATGGCACCAGCCGGAGACCACTGCATGCAATTATGCCTTTCACCTACTTTTTTACTTTTTCTTAATTATATTATGTTGAGCCTTTGATTATTAGAAGAATTCTATGAAATATCACAAAAAATTCATATTTCAAAAATATCATATATTTTTAATTTTTTAAAAAATATTATTAAAATTTTTTTGTTCCAAAAATACCACAAATTTAAAATTGAATTTTAAGTGTTCAGAATTTAAATTTTTGGGTTTATGTTCACTATATAGAGTTTAAGATTTAGTTTTGAATGTGTGAAGTTTGGTTTTGGGGCTTAGAGCATCTCCAAGACTAACACTAAAAAAAAACATCATTCTCCAACCACAACACCAAAAATTACACTAAAAAAATATTCCTTAATATCATATTAAAAATCAAATTCATTGGTTAATAATATATTCGGTTTCGGTTTGGGTTTGTTCGATGGCCTTTCCCGATGCTTTGGGCTTTCTCTAGACGGATCTGTTTATCCTCTCCTCTCCTTTTCCTCGTCTCGGCCTTGATGGGCGTCGCAGCTCCGCCTCGTGGGTTTCATCTATATGTGGTGGTCTTCGACCTCGCCTGGTGGTCATCGTTGGGTGGTCTTTGTCGGGAGTCGATAGCAGATGCTTCTCTTCGGTGGGCTTTTCGATCTTGTTTCTTCAATTTCGGTTGGTTTAAGGTTCGTCTCTACCTCTTGGATGAGATTTTGAGCTTGAAGTGATGATTGTGGTTTTGGTCTGATTTCTAGCTATAGGCCGATGGTAAGACCTTTTTGTGTCTAGTCTGTTTACAAGGACCTTTAATTTGGATGATGTTTGAGATTTGTTGTGTGTTCTCAGACTCTTTTTTGAGAGTAGGCCACTTAACCATGTCCGTTGTCGGGGTCATATGTGCGAGTCGGCTTTCTCACGTTTGCTGGCTATGGTTTTGCCTAAGAGGTTTCGAGGTTTCTCTCAGCAAGGATAGTTTCAACTGCTCGCTTTTAATAAGCTCTAAAGTGTGATTTTGAATCAGCAACTTTATCTATAAGGTAATGGGTTGAATATTACTCTATTGAGTATTTGATGTTTGTTTGGATTCATCTCGTTTTAGTCGTGGTCCTCCTCTTCTTGTTGGTGCATTTCTTGGTGGCTAGTTTCTCTCGTGGTTCTTCTCTCGGATAAGTTTTATGGGAATCTTACTTTTCTCGATTAGCTTTTTTCTTCTATCTCCCTATAAATTTAGGTAAATCTTGTTTCCCGAGAGTCTAGGTTTCTTCAGATAGATTTTGTGGGCTTCTGTCTCTCTTTTTGGAGCTTAGTTTCCTGAGATTTTGAGTATCCTATGTTAAAATCTGCGGACTTGTGAATTTTCCGTGTAATGTTTGTTGTAATCGTTTTCTTTTATAAAATATCAGTTGACAAAAAAAAGTTATACCTTAAAAATCTATCGATTACAGATATGCTATTTGGTGGAAACTTTAACTTCAAACCATACCCTTTCCAAATAATTAATTTCTTAGAGTTTTTTCATATATTAATATTTTATTATAAAATAGTAATAATCGACACTTTAACACATACGGATCTACTCATTGCTAATCTGAATGCGTGTTCAAATAGTACTCAAAATGGGATGGTTTGAATGAGAGATTGATTCTTTTTATATGATATGATAATTGATAAAGTGTTACCTTTTTTGTATATTCCTTATTTAATACAAGATGATTTTCAAGAATTCCACTTTTTCAATTCGGATAATTATGAAAAATATACTGTATTTAAAAAATAAAATTAAAATTATATACTAAATCTTTTGAAATTAAAGATATAGCTGAATATTGATATAATTATCTTTTAACTATAATAGTAATAAATCTAAAGTATGTTGTATAAATAGATATTTTGATAAGATTCTACACAATTCTACAAACATTATATATTTTCTAGAATCAACAACTTTACATATGCCCCGACTGGAAATGCTTATAGCAAAGCAAAAGATGTATGTAGCATAAGCAGTATGCTGTAGAAGCTGTATGCTCTTGTTTA
>OVAV01001197.1:0-13256 GCA_900406375.1 Iberis amara | reverse complement strand
TGAAGCTCCACGCGGGGTGAGAGATCCTGAAGCTCCACGCGGGGTGGAGGATCCTGAATCTCCACGAAGGGTGGAGACTCTTGAAGCTCCGCGTGGGGTGGAGAACCCTGAAGCTCGACTCGGGGTAGAGAGCCCTGAAGCTCCGCTCGGGGTGAACCGGGGGGGGGGGGNGGCAACTCGTCATGACGATAAGAGCAAAGACTGGCGGAGCCCAATAGAAGAATATATAACCACGGGAAAGGTGCCCGAAGACAAGTTGTAGGCTTGCAAGCTTATAGACTGATGCGCAAGAATTTGCGTCGTCCATGGTGTCTTGTACAAGCAAAGTGTGACGGGACCTTACCTTGCGTGTGTCGACCCAGATGAGGCCGAGACGATTATCAGAGAGGTGCATGAAGGCCTGTGCGGATCGCATTCACCAGGACAAACTTTAGTGTTAAAGATCAAGCACCAAGGTTATTTCTGGCCAACTATGGTAAGAGATTGTGAGGAGTACGCTAAGCGGTGCAAAATGTGCCAAAGGCATGATCAATTAATCCATCAACCCGCATGATCAATGGACGTTGTGGGACCGCTCCACCCATCCACAGGCGGGGCGAGGTTCCTCCTAGTCCTTACAGATTATTTCTCAAAGTAGATAGAGGCGGGAGCTTTCAAGAACGTCACCGAGGTGGCAGTCCAGAAGTTTGTGTGGAGAAACATTATATGTCGCCACAAGTTTCCTTATGAAATCGTGATGGATAACGGGTCACAGCTCATCTCGAATAAGTTCGAGGCGTTCGGTGAGACTGGGAAGATAAGGTTAAATAAGTCCACCCCGCGGTACCCCCAAGGGAACGGACAGACGGAGGCTTCAAACAAAACCTTACTTAGCAACCTGAAAAAGAGATTGGGAGCCTTCAAAGGAGGCTGGGCGAATGAACTTCACGGTGTCCTGTGGGCGTGTCGAACCACACCACAGAGAACTACCGATGAGACACTGTTCTCTCTTGTCTATGGAATGGAGGCGGTGGTTCTGGCGGAGGCCGCGATCCTAGGTCTCCGAAGGGAGGTGAACATTGTAAACCCCGATAAGAATGATGACATGATGGTTGATAGTTTAGACCTAATAGATGAGAGGTGCGATGTCGCAATGGTGAGGTTACAAAACTATCAGCACGATGTGGCGCGTCATCATAACTCGCAGGTGAAAGTGCGTCGCTTCGAAGTAGGCGATTGGGTCCTACGGAGAGTATTCTCTAACACCACCGAGTATGGCGCAGGAAAATTAGGCACCACCTGGGAAGGACCTTATAAGGTGACCAAGGTAGTGCGGTACGACGTCTATAAACTTGAGTAAAAAGATGGAGTCCCGGTGCAAAGGTCGTGGAACGCAATGCATCTCAAGGCTTACTATTGAAAGATGGCACAAAGATGTGTGGACTCAAACAAAAAATCTATACCTTTGGTTTAATGCATTTCCTTGTGTAAACCTATTTATGGGATTATACTGAATGAATAAAAGTCTATTCTTCTATTCAAAAGACATTTCGTAAGGGTTCGGGGCTTATCACCAATACACCCTACTTAAAAAAAACCACCGAGGTGGTGCCGCGACTCGCTGCAAGCTACGAGCAAAGCAACCCCCTTAANGGGGGGGGGGGGGGGGGGGGGGGGGGGGGGGGGGGGGGGGGTTAAATATAGCTCATGGACTTAAGTCACATCGAGCATAGTTTAGCGTGAAAGTAAAGTTTCAAAAACAAAAACACGTTTACTTGCCCAAGTCGAGTCGTGGGTCTTGACTCACCACGCCTCGGGGTAAAGTCATTTCGGGAGTAAAGATAAAATTATTATCAAAGGCAAAGTAGGCACCCTTCGGAAAAATCAACTCAGTAAAAGTCTCGGGGGCAAAGTACTTAATGTAGCCATCACCCAAACAATCAAAGACTAAAACCAAAGAGAGCTAAAAATATACTAAGGCAAATAAATGCTAAGACAAATAGAAATACGTAGTAAGATAAAATAGCATCAGGCCGTTCTAACAAAAGGCTTTGGGTCATCCCGAGCAAAGTACATAAGATAAAAACCAAACAGTCTCATGAAAGATGAAAGATAGAGTACGCCTAAGGGAGTGAGAGATCTGCTGCAGAAGGAGGGGGAGTCTCGGCGCGGCGCTCTGTCGTGTACGCAGGCTCTGAAACCTTGGCGCGGGTCTCTACCGTCTCCGCGGGCTCTAAAATCTCGACGCGGGTCTCTACCGTCTCCATGGGCTCCATACTCTCGGCGCGGGGTTCCACCGTCTCCGTAGGCTGCAAGGTCTCGATGCGGGGTACCTCCATCTCCGTAGTCTCGACAAGGAACTCCTCCATGGAGAATCCTATGTTCGACCCAAACTCATCGAGCACAGTCTCGGTAACATCAGCAGCAGGTGGAGTGATGACAGCTTGAGGGGGTGGCGGAGAATCCAAAATAGCCCTCACGAAGCTATCTAAGTCTAGCGGGCTCACCTTCGCCTGGACCTCGACTAGAGCAGCCATGGCGGAATCCCTGTCGATCGAAACCTCTTCCAGCTCGGACTTGAAGTCCGTCACACCATCTCGAGAAGCTCAAAGTTGGAGTTAATCTCACAAGCACGAGCAAAAGGCTCGAGGGTGGCATCCCGAGCCGCGAGACGGAGCTTCACCTGCTCAGCGCAAAACATGATCAATCTATCACACAACGATAGAATACTTAGAAAAATAATAGGAGAAAAATGATATCTTACCTGCTCGACACAAGTCCGAACTCTATCACCGATCGCCTTCTTGGCATCCTCAACGACTTTCCGAGACTCTGACTCTCGGGTATGAGCTAAGGCAGCAACATGAGCCTTGGCCTCGGAAGCACGCCTCTCTGCCTCCTGAAGGCAAGCTTCAGCTTCCCCGAGCTGAGAAGTGAAAGCAACTTTTTCGTCGAACATTTTCTTCCATGCTAGCTAAACCTTATCCTTGTAATCATCACGAGAGATCTGGCAGCTATCTAGCTTGGACTCAAGGCGGCTGATCCGGCTAGATCGTTCCTCAGCCTGCTGCATCAAATCCTCATTCCTTTCCCGCTCGACGACAAGAGACTCAATCTTAGCGGTGAGAGTCGCGATCCTCTCGTTAGCCTTGGTCATACTGGAACCCGCAGCGGCCGACTTGATCTGGATCTCGCTGGAGCTCACCGCTCTATTGTACTCTGCAAGAAACTGCAAAACAGGAGAGTCGGGGTAAAGTACGTATCAAAGAATAAAAAATACCGAATAAGGAAGAAGCGGTAATGAAAAGGAGAACCAACCATTGCGACGACGTCGACAAACTTGATGTAGTTCTCCCCGTTCTCCCTGGTGAGTTCTTCTGGCGGAGGAATCTCGCAGCCCGGATGACGGAATTGGCGCATAATATACGCCGTAGTCACTTTGTCCGTGCAAACATTATACTCCGACTTGTAGTCCAAGTTCCAGGAGTTCTCTTTGTCGGTTGCCCTCCTTTTTGATCCATCGACCCCTTTCCCTTTGTCGGTCGCTTTCCTCTTTAGCCCTCGAGTCGACTTCTTTCCCAAAGTAGGGTCGGCTCTGTCTCCACGCGGGGGGTCCGCGGTGGCAAGGGGAGATCCAGTAGGGGGAGGTCGCGACGCGGGAATGAGCACTGGTCTTCTTGGGGTGGGTCTTCTCCACGCGGGGGAGAGTCGCGGGGCGAGAGGAGGACTCGACTCGGGACGAGGTCTCGACTCGAGGAAAGAGCTCGGTGCGGGAAGGAGCTTCGACCCTTTCAGCGCGAGACGAACGGGGCGCGAGAGGAGGTGAAGAGTCCATGCGACTCGATCCCGCACCAGTCTTCGCGGAGGCCTTTCTTGCTGCTTTCTGCTGGCTATAGCTAGCCATGTTGGCTACTGGGATCAAGTTGGGAGCTGAAATAAGATCGGGATCCAAAAATATCCTAAGTATAAAAATACATTAAGAGATGAGATATGAGACTCACGTTGGATGATGATGGGAGAAAGAGTGGCGCGATCAATAGCAGTGATGGCTCGAAGTCGAGAAGCCGAGTCTCTTATACGCGCGGGATCGAACTCTTTCCAGATGGTCTTTCTTTGCCGAATAATCGTAAGGAAGTGGGCGATGTCGCGGTCAAAGTCGGTCTTATCCAACGCAACTGTCAAACAAAAACAACAACAATACAAGTTTGTGATTTAGAGAAATGCAAATAAAATAAGAAAGTATAGTCAAGCTCGAAACGAGCCTGTACTCGGCTCGGGGGTCCACTCGGTAGTCACGAGATGGGAAAGATCACCAAAAGTGAACTCGTTCACCGGAAAGAAGAAGTATTGTGTCTTCCAGTCATCATCCTTCCCGGGGAATCCTGAGAGAACCTTGCAATGGGGGGTTTGTCGCGACGTGGAAGGTCTCGGGGTGACCAGAGGTACCTCTCATGGCATAAATGTGTGCAAACATCGGCACGGTGAGCAAGAGACCGCATTCCTCCGCTAGAGTCTGAAGACCAACCACAGAGCAGATGAAGTTTGGACATGGGGCAACGCAGTACCCATGTCGTGCAAGAGTCGCACCAGGAGCTCAGGAAGGGGAAAGGTGAGACCACACTTCCTGAAGTAAACCTCATATGCGCAACAATGACATTCCCTAACAAGTTTCGGACTCTCTAACTCTGTTGGAGAGACTAAGGCAATGTCCTTCGAAATCTGGCAACTACGTCTAAATTCCCTAAGTTTATCCTTGGATCACCTAGAGTGAGGGTGAGGGCCGAAGCGTGGAAAAGCTTCGGTAATACCTGGAACCGGAGAGACAAGCGGTAGAAAAGATTCCTCGGAGTGAACGGAGACGGCATCGGGTGAGCATTTACCTCCGGAGTCAAGAGAGCAAATGAGTTCCTTGGGCCAAGGGAGTTCCGAGACCTTGTGAGCCAAGCTATTCGAAGACTTGGGGCTCAACGCGCCGCGGGCTAGATAAGAGCTCGCCTCGGCACGAATCATAGTGAGGCACGACGATGGGGCGCGGGATGTCTCATCTTAGGCGTCCAGTGCGGTCTTCGGCGTGACGAGATGCGGGCTTAGGCAAAGTGCGGCGCGGGGAGAGAGACTCGGCTCGGTGTGTGGATCAGAGCAGACCCGGTGCAAAGCGAGGTTCGGCTCGACACGGGGGCCGCGTTCAATTCGGCGCAGGGAGAGGATTGCGCCTCGACGCGGGGAGATGGGTGTGTCTCGGCGCGGGGAACCCGCTTAGCTCGACGCGTGGAGAAGCGCATGTCATCGGCTCGATGCGGGGATTGCGCTAGCCGGCGCACGGGTCACCCGGCTTGACACGGGGATTGCCCAGACTGGTGCGCGGGTCGTCCGCCTCGACGCGGGGATCTCTTGCCGACCCGGGGAAGTCACGCGACAAGGACTCGGGAGGAACGAGCGGAGATTCGGCGCGGGGAATTACCATCGGCTCGGTGCTGGGCGCGCTCTTTAGTCCTTGACGCAGACGTGCTGCCTGGGAATTGGAAGCACCGAACCGTGCCATAAGGTTCCATGGTTGATTTTTCTCCATAGGAGAAGAAGAGAAAGGACTAGAAGATAAAAAGTGAAAGGAGAAAAAGAGGAAAAGTAAAAGGAGTGTAAAGTATGAGAGAAAATATGAAAAGGTAAAAAGGTGGGGAAAAGTTAAAAATGATTTAAAAAAATATTCCCACCAAAACAAGTGAGAACTCAAGGAGAAAAACTATATTTGATCTAAAAGTCGGCGTAATTCGTAGTGAAAAACAGTTTTTCACAGGATTCAAACCGCGAAATGGATCAAACTCAGCTAAAATCCAATTAAAATCACTAAAAGCTCAAGAACGCACACGAGACAAAAAGGAACTCTACAGAGAAATGAAGAGTGAATACCTTGTAAAGAAGTCCTAGGCGGAGGATTAAGAAGCCTTCTTCGAGCAGAGGTGGAGCGCAGGGTTTCCGAAACAAAAACAAAAAGAGGAAATGAAACAGAAGTAGGAAATCAGAAGTCTTTGGTGCCTCATATAGTGGAAAGGAGGAGCGATTTAAGGGATTATGATTTTCAGAATCGTGATCCTCAGCCATATCCTCGCCGGTAAATCCGCCCGGAATGCAGTAAGATTCTCTTAGAATCTCGTGAAGGCGGGAAACTGGCGATTCCATCAAAGGAGAACTTNGGGGGGGCAAAATGTGGGCGCGTAAATCGACTCGGGTCAACTTACTGGGCCCAGGTCGGCTCGTGAAGTTGGCTATGAGCAGAGGGTCACGTTGGAGCTTCTGGCGACCATTCCCGGTGAGTCGCGATGGCACTCTTGAGAAGAGTACGCGACGACGAGGCACGGTGAGTCGCGACGGCGCTCTGGAGAGTGGCCACGACGACTACGTACGGTGAGTCGCGACGGTGCTCTAGAGAGTGGCCACGACGACTATGTACGGTGAGTCGCGACGGTGCTCTGGAGAGTGGCCACGACTACCACGTACGGTGAGTCGCGACATTTCTCCGGAGAGTAGTCGCGGCGAGTGTTTACTCAGAGCCCACGAGCGGAGGAAACTGGTAGTGGGTCGGCGCGGCCCATCGCGAACATTACCCTTAGTGGGCCGACTCGGCCTGTCATGAAGCCTAGAGCGAAGTATTCCAGAAGACTCACGAGTGAGAGTCAAAAGGGGAGTGGCGAAAAGTTGAAAAGACATAACGGTGAATCGGAGACATTAAGAAGGCATTGAATGCATGAGATACTGGAGGAGCCTCGTGGAGAGTCCTATAAGTAATCTCCACAAGGGTCCGAAAAAGGGACCGAAAAACCTTTGTAAAACTTAGCATATACTTGAGAGAATTTATAAACTCTTGGGAGAGATTGTAATCACATACATTTTTCAATAAAGAATCATTTTCTTTCACATATTTTAATCAATATGGGTGTGAGGAAGATTCTGCTCTCACAATATATGGGACACCATATGATCCCAACTTCATTGTCCATAATGGATATCAAATGGTGAAAAATTGTTTATATAGGATATCAAATGGAACGATTGTTCTAGAAATACTACGCTAGAAATTAACAAGAGAGGAAACGAACGTTCCACAGAAAAATGATTGTTCGGGTTTTGGAGCGATCATTCCGTTTTACTTGATCGTTAGAAAATTTGTCCGGGTTTTGTCAAAAAAAAATAGAATGATCATTCGGCTGTAGAATTATTCTAAGAATAAAAACGAAATTATTAAAAACTTTTTTAAATATATATATATATATATATATATATATTATGAATGGTAAAATAGAATTAATATTAGAAATAGGTTTAGTTTTGTACTTGCGTAATAAAAGTTAAGTTCCAAAAATATTAGGATAAAAATTGTTTTAGCTAATTTGCCAATAAATAAATGCCAAGGATTGACTTAACCATAAACCGACTTTTTGGTTGGAGAAAAAAAACATACAAACATGTCTTTAATTAAAAAATGATATTATTCACATCACATGGATATATAAAAGGCTCGACTAAACATGCATCAGTGACTCCTCCTCCTTCAAATCTCAACAAGTTTCTCTCTTCCTCTCTCTTCGTCTGGATCGAAAAAGGTATAAAAGATGAGAATAACAAGAGGTGTAAAACAAGAAGAATACAAGAAAGGTTTATGGACTGTGGAAGAAGATATGATCCTTATGGATTATGTCCTAACTTACGGCCAAGGTCATTGGAACCGTATTGTGAAGAAAACAGGTCATCTTTCTCTCTCTCTTTGTATATATTGGTTCTTTTGTTCCTATTAATGGTTAAGAAAATAAAGTGTTAAAGTTTGAAACTTTCAATGATAAGTTAGGGCTCAAGAGATGTGAGAAGAGCTGTCGATTGAGATGGATGAACTACTTGAGCCCTAATGTAAACAGAGGCAATTTCACTGACCAAGAAGATGATCTCATCATCAGACTTCACAAGCTCCTCGGCAACAGGTTCTCTTTTTTTTTTTAGGATAATTTTTTATGTATATATATATATATATATAGGTGTATACACCCATTTTCTCATGCAAGTCTATTAATTGTATATATAATTATATTTGTATAAGTACATGTATATTGTGATATGTGTTTTGTTTTTGATCCTTAATTCACGCTAATCTCTGAATTTTTTTAAATGTGTACATCATGCTAGCTAGCTGATATAACATATATCTAGTTCATGATCGTTTTCATTGTTACATTTTTTATTATACTATTTATATACGTCCAGACTCCAGACTAATACAGTATATTGGTCTTATTCAAAACTACAAAGTCGAAAAAATCGAGGATCGTAACTTGGATCGATCAACGATCTTAATTAGATATGAATTTTGTTGTTTCGGCCAATAATTTATACAGCTAGGTTTTTTTTTTTTTTTTTCTTATCAAAGAGCTATATATATATGTTTCCTCGAACTTTACAATGACTAATAATTATGTACTCATTTATTGATCATCTGCATATACATCTACCTCATATAGTACATATAGTACCCGGTATAGAAAATAGTGAGGTTTACAAAATTGGTTGTTTCAAAAGTTTTGATGTACAATATATGATTGGATATTTTGCAATCACAATTATTGATGAAAAATCATGTAGATGTACATCAGAGAATATTAACATATATAGTTCTGTTAGTGGAAACTAACAAAGAATCAATTTATATTATAAAAAAAAAAAAAACTATAAGATTGTCACAAAATAAAGAGAGAAGTATACATCTTAACTGAAAAAAATCTCATCACAACATTTTATATGATCTATTTTTTAAAATTGAATGATTTCTTTGAACTCAGATGGTCTTTGATAGCAAAGAGAGTGCCGGGAAGAACAGACAACCAAGTGAAGAATTATTGGAACACTCATCTTAGCAAGAAGCTGAGTCTAAGAGATCATTCTTCTCCGTCCAAACCGGCCTGCGATGCCGAAACTCCACCATCTTTGGTCGTCACAACCACAACTTCTCCTTCTCATCAGGATCTCACTAGAGAAAAAGTTTTAACTCCAAGATTCAACATTACTTTAGAAAGTGATTCCATACTCAAACAAAAACCCAACCCGGTCCACTTAATACAAACTGATCATGTCCAAGTTGCATCTACGGTTCCGAATGTGTTCGACAACTTTGGTCATTATTCTGATAGAGCAACGACTCCTTTTGCTCCACTTCAAAACGACATCACATCTGCAAAAGAGACAAAGACATCAGATTTGGCCCAAGCCCAAGACATTTTCACAAAGATTAAAAGCCCAACTTATCAACCTTCTTCCTCAGCAAATAACGACAAAAACAGAACAAATTTACAGAGGAAAAGCATGAAGACTCATACGGATTTTGTCATTCAAACGGCTAACAAATTCAGCAGTCTCACCTCAGAAGATGATGACAAGTGTCAGTAGATTAGACTGTGATGTTCTAGTATAAAAAGAAAACTTTGTAAACCTAAAAACTTGAGCTTTAATGAAAGAAATTTTCATCTGTTAAAATCTATCTTTCTATTCCTTCATGGTATCAGAGCCATGGGTGAGATCTATTCTTATCCCGTTCTAAACATTTCTAACTGTGTCACAGTTAAGCTTACTGAGAAAAACTACATTTTATGGAAAACACAATTTGAGTCTTTTCTTTCTGGCCAAGGTTTACTAGGTTTTATCAATGGCGGATTCCCACAACCATCTTTGCAACTTCCTGTTCCAAATATTGAAGGGAGGATTGATCAAATACAAAACCCTGACTATGAGCCTTGGTTGAGAGCATATCAGGTAGTACGAGCGTGGTTGTTAGGGTCCTTATCAGAAGACATTCTGAGTGTCGTGGTTGGATCTAGAACATCATCTGAGGTATGGACTAATCTAGCAAATCATTTTAATCGAGTCTCTTCTTCAAGACTGTTTGAGCTTCAGAGAAGTCTTCAAACAGTCTCAAAAGGCACCAAAACCATGGAAGAATATCTTCGAGAGGTTAAAACAATTTGTGACCAGTTAGCATCTATTGGTAACCCAGTCACAGAAAAGATGAAGATCTTTGCAGCTATTCATGGTCTAAGCAAGGACTATGAACCTGTCATTACTGCTGTTGAGAGCTCAATGGAAGCATTTCCAGGACCTACCTTTGAAGATATCACCTACAGGCTGAAAGGTTATGATGAAAGACTTCAAAAATACAATGATGCACCTGCTGTGAACCCTCATCTTGCCTTTAACATCACCAGATCCTCAAACTCAAATTACTACAACAGAGGCAGAGGGCAAAACAACAATAATAATCCCTATTTTTCAAGACCAGGAAGAGGAAGAGGCTCCTCCTTCTCTACAAGGGGGAGAGGCTTCCACCAGCAGTTCATCTCTAACTCTCCTTCTGTGGCATCTACTGACAACCGTCCTATATGTCAGATCTGTGGTAAACAAGGACACCCTGCATTACGTTGTTACCACAGATTTGATAACAGTTATCAGGAACAAGATGTAACACAAGCTCTGGCTGCAATGAGAATCACTGAGGTATCTACAAACAATGGAAATGAGTGGGTCCCTGACTCAGGAGCTACTGCACATGTGACAAACTCACCTAGTCACCTTCAAAGCTCTCAAGTCTATCAAGGATCTGACAGTGTTATGGTAGGAGATGGAAACTTCCTCCCAATAACACACATTGGTTCTACACCCCTTCCTACAATATCAGGTAATCTAACGCTTCATGATGTTTTGGTTTGTCCTGATATAGCAAAATCTTTGTTATCTGTTTCACGGTTAACCTCAGATTATCCTTGTGATATTACATTTGACTGTGCTGGTGTTGTAATTAAGGACAAAGCCACACAGAAAGTCCTGACATTAGGAAGACGACATAATGATCTATATTCTCTAGAGGATCCAAAGGCTAAGGTGTTCTACTCAAACAGACAAGTCTCTACAAGTTCTGACATTTGGCATCAAAGATTGGGGCACCCAAACCCTCAAATCCTCAAGTTACTATCTAGTAGGAAAGCTATCAATATAAATAAAGACTCCAATGCAATCTGTTCTTCCTGTCAAGCTGGCAAAAGTTCAAGACTGCCTTTTTCTACATCTTTGTTTTCTGCTTCAAAACCACTTGAAAGGATACATTGTGATTTATGGGGTCCATCTCCAATACCTTCTGTACAAGGTTTTAAGTATTATGTAATCATGGTTGACAATTTTTCAAGATATTGCTGGTTTTATCCCTTGAAGCAGAAATCAGATTTTCATACAACTTTCATAAATTTTCAGAGTTTAGTGGAAA
This sequence comes from Iberis amara, assembly GCA_900406375.1. Classification (NCBI taxonomy): domain Eukaryota; kingdom Viridiplantae; phylum Streptophyta; class Magnoliopsida; order Brassicales; family Brassicaceae; genus Iberis; species Iberis amara. The sequence continues at coordinate 1,987 of OVAV01001197.1, read as the reverse complement.
ATCAGTTTAATATGAAAATTGGGAGTTTTCAGTGTGATGGGGGTGGTGAATTTACTAGCAACTCATTTCAACTACACCTACAACACTCAGGCATTCAACAACTAATTTCTTGCCCACACACACCACAACAAAACGGCTTAGCTGAGAGAAAACATAGGCATTTGACAGAACTTGGACTGACTATGCTCTTCCATAGCAAAGTTCCAGCTAAGCATTGGGTGGAATCATTTTATTCTGCAAACTTTCTAATCAATTTACTGCCTACTACATCTTTGCAGAATGAAATCAGTCCCTATGAAGCACTATTTGGCAGCAGCCCAGACTACTCTGCTCTAAGGACCTTTGGTTGTGCCTGTTTTCCTACGTTGCGTGACTATGCAGAGAACAAATTTGACCCTAAGTCATTGCTATGTGTGTTCTTAGGGTACAATGCTAAATACAAAGGATACCGATGTCTCTATCCACCCACTGGAAGAGTTTACATCACAAGACATGTTATTTTTGATGAAGCTACTTTTCCTTTCAGTAATATATATCTACAGTATCAGATGCCAGCCAACACCACTTTATCTAAGGCATGGCATAAAGGTTTCTCTGCAGTAGAGTCTGTACCTATTTCATCCCCTGTTGAAGTTTGCGCACCAGTTCCAATCCAAATACCACAGATCTTCCAAGCCCCTCCAGTACAATCTGCCTCAGCAACACCTTCTGAGTCTACTTCAGACAATCTTCAAAATTCACAATCAAGAAGTTCATCAAGTGCTCCATCTACTATTCAGACTAGTTCTTCATCTACATCCACATCTGCTATCAACTCCCCTATACTCAGACTAGTTCTTCATCTACATCCACATCTACCACTAATGAGAGTGAGAGTCCTGGGTGTACGGCAGGCTTTGACCCTGTTCCTATAGGCAACAGCTCTACACTCTCATCTAATGGGCCATAAATAGCTGTAAATACTCACTCTATGGTTACAAGGCTTAAGGCAGGAACATCTAAGCCTAATCCAAGGTATGTGTTACTAACACACAAAGTTTCTTTTCCTGAACCTAAAACAGTAACTGAAGCACTAAAACATCAAGGTTGGAAATCAGCAATGATTGAAGAATACAACAATTGCATGATCACCAACACTTGGAATTTGGTTCCACCAGAACCCAATATGAATATATTGGGTTGCAAATGGGTTTTCCGTACAAAGTTGTTAGCAGATGGTTCACTAGACAAGCTCAAAGCTCGTCTAGTGGCTAAGGGGTTTAATCAAGAAGAGGGGATAGACTATCTTGAGACATATAGCCCAGTGGTTAGAACTGCAACAGTTAGAATTGTTCTACATTTAGCTACTGTTATGGACTGGCCTATCAAGCAAATGGATGTTAAGAATGCGTTTTTGCATGGTGACTTAAGTGAAGAAGTTTATATGAGACAACCAGCTGGTTTTATTGATAAAACTAAGCCTCATTATGTTTGCAAACTCAACAAGTCCCTATATGGTCTAAAACAATCTCCTAGGGCATGGTTTAATAAGTTCAGTGAGTACCTTATTGAGTTTGGCTTTGTTTGCAGTGAACCTGATGCATCCATGTTCATCTGCATCAAGGAAACAAACATCATTATTCTGCTTTTATACGTTGATGACATGATCATCACTGGAAATGATTCTTCAATGATGCAAAAGTTTCAAGAAAGTCTAGAGAAGCAATTCAGAATGAAAGACATGGGGAGTTTACACTATTTCCTAGGCATTCAAGCTCAGTCAAACTCAGAAGGATTATTCCTATCCCAACATAAATATGCAGAAGATATCCTAAAGACAGCAGCTATGGAAAATTGCTCCCCAATGCCTACTCCAATGCCAACACAACCAGATAGAGTACCAGACCAAGACATTTTGTTTCCAAATCCAACCTACTTCAGAAGCTTGGCTGGTAAACTTCAGTATCTGACTCTTACAAGACCTGATTTACAATACTCTGTAAACTAT